>QANZ01055341.1:24532-41631 GCA_003254925.1 Chamaecrista fasciculata | reverse complement strand
AGGACCTATTCAAAAGAAATCTTATGAAAAGGAGAAAAATCTATAATATTAGAATTCTAAAGACCCTTTTATAATTAATTCTTTATGTTTTGATCCCTTTTAGTAAAGGGAAAGGACTTAAACGCATAAGAGAAGACTTTTTGGGAGATTTTTGACATTTTAACTAACATTTGCCGTTAAATCCTAACAGAAAAAAACCTCAGGGTACCAAATCGCTAACGGAGCAAACCACGGGGTACCACAATGCAAAAATTTTTCTTTCAGGGTATCAAAGGGGAACCGCCCCTAACCACAGGGTACCAAATTGCAATTTACCCTTAATTTTTCAATTTCAACTCATAACTATTCAGAACTCAACCTTATAGCAATTGATTTTAGACTTTTCCAACATTCTGATTTTGTCTATCAACTCATAACTATCATAGAAACAATATGCTGGACTAAATTCTGTCTCAATCAATTTCTGTATTAATTATTTTAATATTTCTATTTTTGATAATTTACAAAAATATGTTTGTATTTAGTCTCAATGACTATTCTGCATATTCTGAAAGTTTGCTAGTCCAATATGGATTTCTGATCAAGCCCATATATATCTTTCTTTTTATCCATTATTGTGGGCCCAAAATGTTTTGAGTAAGCCCAAAGTTTTCTGGACCCTTATGCAAAAATCTGATTAAACAGATAACCTTTGGTCCATGATTTATTTTGAATTATTAATGCTTTAATATAGCATTTTCTGAAAATCTGGACATGCCTATACTGAAAATTAATTTCTTTCCGTAATGCCTGTGTCTAGCATGCTAAATGTGGAAACTTGCAATTCTTAAGCATGATTTTCGAAATTTCCCTTATGCTCTTGATTGAAGTAATAATGGCATTGTTTATGATACTGAGAGAATTAGTGCATTCTGCGTAATGATTTATGTAGTTGATTGTTCTTGGCCAAGTCTCAAATTGGTTGAAGTAGATTTTAAATTAGTCCCTCATCTTTCATTTGTTTTTATATGTTTTCATAATTTTTTAAATTGGTCCAAAAAATATTCAATGTGATTATATCTTTCTCATTTCAAATTCAAATGTGACGAACCAATAGAAGTGCAATTTTCTTCTTTACAATTGAGTACTTTGAGACTGTCAACAAATGGGATCAAATAATCGAGTCTCAAAAGTAGGTAACTCGTATTATTGTAAATAAGTAAAGTTGGTCATATCTTTCTCGTTTCAAATCCAAATGCAACGATTTCGAAATTATATGTTAATTTTTTAAGAGTTGTTTCTCTATCTAATTAACATCACTAGCAAATAATGTCAAATTTCATCTTTAAAGTTGGTTTGGGACTAACTGAAAAAATTAAGAAAACATGTAGAATTAATTTAAAATAAATGAAAGATAAGAGACTAATTTAAAATCTATCCAAAGCATCAATTTAAGACTTCGGCCAATGTTCTACATGAGTTGTTTGTTAAAAACTTACAAAAAAAAAAAAAAAAAAACTTTATGTAGCTATTAAAAATTAATGCCTTTTGTCTGTTGTTAGGCCTCTGGGCCTTTGTTTGGTTTTATGAAGTTCTTTTGGGCCAAGAGAAAGCTATTCAATGGCCCAAAAAAAAAAAAGATATTCATGTAAATAAGGTAGTTGTCATAGAAATAAAAATTAAAATAATAGTCCCCTTTAACCTTACAAATCAAGGCATCTAAATTAATTCAAATGAAATATCTCTTTTTCTTTGTCGTTTTCCTTGCATCTCTTCTAAATTAATTCCAATATAACAAATTACTCTTAATTTTTTCTTTGTCAATTCAATAGACTTAATTTTTTGTTCACTATTAATTTATATGCTTTACAATATCGTTGTCGCATGTCATTAGGAATGTCACTATATTGTTTCTTAAGTATCTTCAAAGAAATAATATTCTTACCTTTTTGCATATTTTATAACAAATAATTTTTTATTCAAATAATTAAGGTTGAATTAGTTCAAAACATCACTCTATATTCAAGGACATGTCAGCATTTGAGAGAGAATTCCATCGTAGCTAGATTAAAAGTTTGTGCACGACATACGTTTGCCATTGTTAATGGGAGATTGTGCCATTTCTTAGATTAACTACTAAAAATTAATAATTGAGGGATTATCAGATTTTAAATTACTTTTTTTTAAATTAGTATTATATTTACCGTTAAATGAATATGTTGAATCTTTGACTAATTACTTACTGAATCGCAAGATATTTTGTTTTCAATTTGTTTGAGTCTTTTATAGATATTTTGTTTTCAATTTGTTTGAGTCTTTTTATAAATTAGGGTAAATTACACAAAAGGGCCATGTGGTTTCACCCATGTTCAGATAGGGTTCCTGTGGTTTAAAAAGTGTCAAATTAGGGGCTTGTGGTTTCCTCTATTAGCAAATTGGGTCCCAGGTGTTTTTTTCCATCCAAATTAGCAGAATCAAATTAAAATAAATTTTAAGGTGGACTATTTTGTAATTTAAGCGTTTTTTCTATTAAAACAAACTTAAAAAGGATTGTATTGCAATTTGAACAAAAAATAAGGGACTTCCAACTCCATTCTCGATTCTTCTTCTTTGTCTCATCTTCTTCACCCAAGACCTTCCTTTCCTTCACCACGCGAGCCGCCACTCCGAACCACCTCCGTCCGATACGTCGGAGATGTCGGAACCTCAATCCTCCGCCACCGATGATCACTTCGACAGTCGCATAAACCAACTACAACTCTGTTACCGGAGCGCCACAGGGACGAAGGCGGAACTCAACGATTTAGTATCACACCCCTAAATGTCCCCATCCCACAAGTTTGAAGAAATGAGAAACATATGCTAAAGCAATCAAACAGGTAACCAAAAGTGATGTATTAATCCAACCTATTCATTGTAAGTGTTAGGTAGTTGATTGAAAATGGTAACAGGGAAAGATTTGTAAAGATTATAATCTTATTTGATTAAGATTTGGGAAAATCTTGTGTATTCTTTTCCTGACTTGTAATTCAGTTAGTTACCATATATTTGGGGTTTAGTATCTTTAATGGTTAAGGAAGTTACTTAGTGATCAAGTAATTCCTTTATGACTAGGGTTTAGGATGCTTATAAATATATTAGTAGTTAGCTGAGGATATGCACCAAGTCAAGATACTTTAAGCATTGTATTTGACTTTTGAATTCCTTCCTCTCTTGTATTTTAGAGTTCTTCTATTTGTAGAATGTGAAAGGTGTAGTTAAATAGTTGCTTTGTGAGAGTGTGAGTGTACTTGAGGACAAAAGGTTATTTTATTTTTATAAATATTATTATTTTTCCCAACAGTAAGCGCCACTAGTACAAGCACTCAGTCGATTTTTTTCAAGGTCAAAATCAGTAAAATGATGTTGAGTCATATTGTTTATGAGCAGCATTCTAAAATGGATCAATTCAAAAAAAAAATGATAATAGAGACATTTAGGAGACATTTAGTTTACCTGTTTGATTACTTTAGCATATGTTTCTCATTTCTTCAAACCTGTGGGATGGGGACATTTAGGAGTGTGATACTAAATTGTTGTGTTCCGCCTTCTTCCTCATGCCGCTCCGGTAACGGAGGTAGAGTTGGTTTATGCGGCTGTCGAAGTAGTCATCAGTAGCGGAGGATTGGGGTTTCGATGTCTCCGACGTATCGGACGGAGGTGGGTCGGAGTGGCGGCTCGCTGGTGAAGGAAATGAAGGTCTTGGGTGAAGAAGATGAGACGAAGAAGAAGAAGAATGCGAGAATCGAGTAGGTAGTCTCCTATTTTTGGTTCAAATTTCAATATAGTCTTTTTAAGTTTTTTTTTAATAGAAAAAACGCTCAAATTACAAAACAGTTCACCTTAAAATTTATTCTAACTTGATTCTGTTAATTTGGATGGAGAAAACCACATGGGACCCTATTTGCTAACTGAGGAAACCAGAGGCCCCCAATTTGATACTTTTTAAACCACATAGATTCTATCTGAAAATGGGCCAAACCACAGAGCCTGTTTGTGTAATTTACCCTATTAATTATTATATAAGCAAGACACAGGACACGACAAAGACACGGATACACGGATACATTGACATGTCAGATTCTTAAAATTACATGACAAGACACGTCATATAATTATATATATAAATTATTAAAAATTCCTAAGTTTTAATGAAAATTTTAAAAATTACAATGTCTATTCATAATATATGTCATATGTGATGTTATTTTTCATAGTTTGTCTTAATAAATTCACAAAAAATTGATTTTATATTCTGAAACTGATGAATATGTGTCGTGTGGGTGTCGTACATACGCGTCCGACACGATGACACGCTGCCAAAATAAAGTGTCCATGCTTCATAGATTTCTAACAAACTACTTTAATAAATTATCTTCATAACTTTGAAATAAATAATATATAAATTTGAGAGTTGAGAGTAAGATTAAGGTTATCTTATGATCAATGTGTGATATGACAATATATGTTAAATTAAGTATAATTACAAAATGTTGACATTCTAAACCACTATTTTAAAAATTGGATCAGACATGTTGAAGTGGGAATCAACTAGTGGTCCGGTTTAAATCATCAATAAACTTGGCAAGCCTAAAAACCGGTCACCAACCAAAAGAATCGGCCAAAACTGATGATGAACAACCGGTTGAATTGATTGGCCAAATTTGATTTGTTTTTGTTTTTGCTTTTTGTTTAGGTGTAAAAAATTGGAGAAATTAAGTTGATTATGAACTTAAACTTGTTATAGAAATTAAGTGATCATGAAATGTCTCTTAAAAATATTATTATTGATGAATATTGTGAAGATTGATTATATTTATATTAATCCATGTTAATTTTTTAAATTTGTATTTATAACACTGTTAATTTATTTTTTACTTTTTTTTTTTTTTTCTATTTTAATGATATAATTGTATTTTGTAACTTATTTATAGCTATTTGAATTATATTTATATCATATTTAGGTATTTTCTATTTTTTTAAAAAAAATATTTATTTGTCACCGATTTAATTCTGATTGAACTCCGATTGAACCATTGGACCTTAATCCGACATCTCGGGTGATTCAATGTCTGATCTAATTTTTAAAACTATGTTCTAAACATCTAATTATTGTGAAACAATCAACTACACAACTTTGATACGCAAAATAATAAAATTGAGAGTAAAGTTAAGCTTACCTCAATATATAATCAATGTGAGATCATGGGTTTCTCATGGAAATTAGTAACAGCGAGTTATTATAAAGTTAATTCTCTCAATCATCACTAAAAATTGTTGAATAGTTAATTTTAAATACACTACTCACATGAAACAACTGTCAAATTTGATATTGACAACATAAAAGCTAAGACACCTCGTGATTGATGTGATTTTACCAGATCCAACCTTTATTATTGTTATATGAAATGATTACATTGTAACAAACAACTCACGTGACACATCTAATGTATGGACAATTTAAAATTAAGATTACAATAGAAGTTAACTTATAATTAAGGTGAGATCATGTGGCCTAGAAGCCATTACATGAAGCTAAAAACCGATTTGTAACAAACTAGTCACATGAAATTCAACTTTACCTTGTGATCAATGTGATTATGATCAAATATAAAAGGAACCAAATTACACCAAGTACTCACAAAATAGATTAATGCACTCAATTTACCTTTACATAGAATCAATGATATGAGAGCTACAAGATAAGACGATGGAGTCTAAAAAAAAAATGACAAGATGGGGGAGACTCAATTTGTAAGTATAATCGTCTTTTTGTGGATTGATTGTCTTTTTGGTCACAATTTTTTGAAATTTTAGCTTTATCACGTGATACAAAATCTTAAGACTTAGCTAATTAAGATTGAGTTGTTTGATGTTAAGGGTGATAGTTGAACTACAATATCAAATTTCCTTGCAAGTTGTGCGAACGTAATTTTGAATTGTCATCTAATAGTATTACTTTGTAAGAATTGTTTTGAGTTTTATTAGTTACAGTTCTCATGATTGTTGCTTAATGACTTTAATCATTTATTCTTATTGCAGACGTGTGAACATTTTGAATCAAATTACTCCATTTTGCCTTGGAATATTCAAATGGACAAATTTTGATAGGAGAATGAAGAAGGGAAGAGTAAAACTAAAGTCATATGGTGATTTCTATATTGTCTTGGTGATAGAGAAACCGTCATTACTTGGAGCTATGACTTTTGTCCAAGAAATCTTAAAGATGCAACAACAAAACTCAAATTCAACTTAGGTACACGTCAAGTGTTTTGGTTGGGTGTTATTCTTAGCCTCTCTTTCTCTAAAAGTAAATTGAGAATGTTCGGAGATGCTGTGCAGACCATTGTACATGCTCTCTAACATGTTCTCAAGTGTCTCATCTTCTTCTTGATTCATCTCATTCAAAAAGTTGCTTGCGAGCCATGGAAGGAAGCGGTTATTATCATAACTTGGGGTATCCAATTAGAGCCAGGTGTACTTGCAAACAAACTCTCTCGAGAGGGACCATATCCCTTCTACCGATGGCATGTAATATGTTGGAAGTTGGAACATATATATAGAAACAAGAAAATTAGGTGTCAAGATTTGATACAAAAATTAAAGTGTGCCAAAGAAATGCAAGCATTTTAAATTTTAAAACTCAGGGGTGTTATGTGCACCTGACTTAAAACTTAGCGGATGTTTGTGCATTTTGACCTTTATTAAAATATAGATATTTATACCTGTACTTGTTCCCTTCAAATCATTTCAAGTTTTGAACTGAACTCAAAGTAATCAAAATGATTGACTATTTTTTCAAAATCTAAAATAATAACCGAGTTTAAATTAATCTATTAAAACATAAATCAAATAACAATGAAAAGACAATATGGGTTGACAATTAACATTTGTTGTGAAAATTGAATTATTCAAAGACTTAGATAAGTGTTCGGTTTACGATTTGATCGATTGAATCAACAATCGAACTGGATAATAATGTGATAAATAATAGTAGATATATTTAAAATATAAACATTATGTATACTTAATTAAATATAATAATTCAACATTTTTTTTATTAAACTGAAATAGAATACATTACAAGAATAATAGAAAGACAGCATAACACATATATAGCTAGATAGATTTTTAAATGTAATAGCCTTTTTGCAAATCAAATAAATTTTTTTATAAAATAAAATAAATTAAGTAAGATTTAGATCTGATTTAATTAAGTTTTTATTTAAAAGTTAAAATGTGAAATCATAAAAGAAGAAAAATTGGTGAATGGTTGGACCTCCAGTTTAATGGCCGGATCGTCAGTTCAAAGATTTTGGACTGTTAAATCCGATCTAACAGCTAATTTATTTTTTAGCTTGAACCAACTCATTCTAGTGACTAGTTGCTGGTTGGTTCAATCGGACTGTTTTGTTCGGTTCAGTCCAAACAACACTGATTGAAAGGTGTGTTCTTGTTTTTGGAATTGGCTCTCTATTTATAGAATAGTATGGGTTCAAGATGTTTAAGATTCTAACCTAATTTACCTTGATTTGAATTAGATTTAAGATCCCTAACTCTAAATTATTTAGGGAGTGTTTAGTACGTGGATAAAAAAATAATCCGAGAATTATGAGGTTTGGACTAAACTAATTCTATGTTCGTCGTGCAGATAAAAAAAATAATCTCGATAATATAGCATTCTCGGGAATGGTTTAATCCCATGAAATTTGAGTTTTTTTAATCCCATCTAAGAGGATAAAATTACTCTAATCCATGACATGGATTATTTTGTGCTAATTAATTAACTAAATTATCCTTATAAAATTTGACTAGATTTATTATCTATTATCTATTACCTATTATATATATTATAGTAGTGCATCCATGCAAATCTCTCATAATATATAAAATATTATATTACTATATATTTATTTATGCAAAAAATAAAAATTAGTTTTTATTTATTTTGAAAAACGACAACATTTTTAGAGTATTTTATTATTTTGAGAATTGCATCAATTATGTTTTGAATTAAAATTTTTAAATGACATCACCAATGTTATTTATAAATCATACTTATGACAAAATAATTTTTTATTTTGTTGAAACATTATATAATTTCCTTTTTAAAAAATAAATGTATGTGTGTATGAAGAAAAACCAATTTGTAACAAACTAGTCACGTGAAACAATTTATTACGTAAAGTTAAAAACCAATTTGTAACAAACTAGTCACGTGAAATTCAACTATACAATATAGACTTAAAAATTGAGTGAAACTAATAAAGTTACCTCATAATCCACGTGATGATTATGCTCAAGTATCAAAAGCACTTAGATTACACTAAGTATTCACAAAATAGATATGTATACTCAAACTATCTTTACATAGAATCAAATATATGAGAGCTACACGATGGTAGAGTCTAGAAACACATTGAAAAGATAGGGAGATTCAATCTGTAACTGTAATTTTCCTTTAGTGCATCGGTTTTCTTTTTCATAATTGTTTGAAATTTTGGCTGAATCACATGGTACAAATCTTGAGTTAGTCAAGATTGAATTGTTTGATGTTAAAGGGTGCCATAGTTGAACTACAATATAATGTAAATTATACTTCAACTTGCGAGAAACTAAATCATTTAAAAGACATTTACTTTTTTCAATACCTTCAAACAGTGAGTTTTGAATTGTCATCAAGTAGCTAGTATTATTTTGCTCATAGTAGTGATGAGTATAATTGCTTATCCATATTGCAGATGTATGGACAATTTGCATCAAATTGTTCCACTTCCTCTCGAAATATTCAAATGGACCAATTTCAATTATAAAATGAAAAAGGCAAGAGCAAAACTAAAGTCATCTAATAATTTCTATGACCTTTTGGTGATCAAGAAATTGTCATTATTCAAAGCTATGACCTTTGTCCATGAAATCTTAAAGATGCAACAACAAAACTCAAATATAACTTTGGTAACACCAGAATAAACTCAAATATAATCTTAAAGATGAAAAAGACGAGGATTTCGGGAGATAAGCTAGCTGTTGTGGGTGGATTCTGCTGCAGCTGATGGCTTGTGGGAGCATGGTGTTGTCAAAAGCCAAAAAAAAAAATGATGATGGAGAGAGGGAAAAGTAGATTAGGCACAAAAATGAAACTATATATGTACCTTACAAATTTTATGGTGAATGTGTGAAAATGATGCTTGAAAAGTTTGTTATGAGAGCATTGTTCTTTCTCAATTGGCATGATCACTCATCAGTCTTCAAGTTTTTGACACAAATCATTTTCTCTACCATTATTATTATTGGTTTTTTATTCCTTCAATCTATTATTTTGTCATATTATTTAGGAGTCTGGATTTCTATTATTTAATAATTTTTTGTATATTCAAGAGCAGGTTGTATGCGAGTGAAGAGAGAGAGAAGAGAGAGAAACAAAAAATTATAAAATAATCGGGAGGCGTTTTTTATTAAATGCCAAAATGGATGGAATTTGGATAGCGAGTAGCGACTAATGGTAGAATCGGCTAGGAAAAAACTTTAAAAACTAAATTAAAGTAAAAGGAAAATACTTTAAAGATTGAAACATAATTCATTCATTCAAATGAAAATTGACCAATAAAAAAAATTGTTTCAAATTCAGTCCAAAATTTCTGGATGTTACTAGGAGGCCCATAATGTTGGATTTTAAGCCAAAGTGTAAAATTGGTCTCATATCTTTTGTCCAGTTCTCAATTTGGTTTTGTATCTTTTTTTTTTGTGGCAATTTCGGTCCTATATCTTTGCCAAAGGTCCCATTTTTGGTCCCATATCATTTAGTCAAGTTGCAGAATTAATCTCAAATCCTTGCAAAGGATCCTTTTGTAAAGATATGAGACCATTTCTAAACCCGACCCAAAGATATATAACTAATTATGCATTTAACCCAAAGATACATGACCAAATCTATATAAAAAAATATATAAGACCAAATTGGGACCTGACCCAAAGATATGAGACCAAAAGTGCAACAAAAAAAGATCTGGGACCCAATTGAGAACTGAGCAAAAGATATGAGACAAAATTTACACTTTAGTCTGAATTTTATTATTTGCTCATGAGACCCGTGTGCCTATAATGGACTAAAATTTTAATGTCCCCTCAAACTGATGGAGATTGTGCCCTAGGGCCAATCATTTTATATGTATGAACATATTGTTTGACTGATTTATGAATGATAAATTATGTCGTTATCATATATTATTAGCATGTTTACTATGATAACAATCATTGATTAATTATGTGATAATTATTCTAAACTGTCCCTGGTCGATTATTCACGTGGGAACGTGAATGAACTAAGACCAGCATGACTTCGGTGTATAGAGATACACACATGTGATGCTTCTCGAGAGTCATGGTGCAATTATGTAATGGGTTACAAGTTGCTGGACCGACACGGAGAGTCCTGCATGGGTTTAGTCATGAGCTAGTCTCTCCTGTACACCTGTCACGATGCCCTTAGACCTGAGGTCTTCATTATTCCGGCGTTGTAGATGCTGAACTTTGGCTTAGTCCAACGTTGCCCGTAATAGGGTAGCCTCACTCGGCCCTTGAATTTAATTAATGAAATATGATTTTGTTAATTTGAATTCAAGACTTAAATTTGAATAAAGATATCAGGGTAATATTTTAATTCAATTTGTTAAGGAAATTAATAAGTTGGTTATAACTTTCTAAGAGTTAGGATTGTTATCTTATTTATTAAATTCCTATAAAACAAACAAGAAGGGGGCGAATTCTTGGAGATTCAAATGCAAGATTTGATCTTGCATTTTGAATTTCAAGAATGCCTTTTGAATTTTAGGTTAAGATATTAATGTAATATTTTAATTAAGAATTCAAATCCTCTTGACTCATTCCAACCAATGGGAAGTGTGCATTCTAGATTTAGTTTTCAAGATATGATCTTGAAATTTAAATTGAGATTGCCTCTTAATCTTGAATTATAATATTAATGTAATCTTATAATCAAGATTTTGGGATTCTCTAATTTGAGGAATGAGGACTCTTTAAAAACACACAAGGGTCACATATCCTGAGAGGATGAAGAAAGTTTTTCGAACTAACCCTAAACTTAGGATAAAAGGGCGAGTTGCGTGTGAGAGTAGAGAGAGGCGCAAAACCTAGAGAAGTGTGGCCAAGAAATTCGTTCTTGGTAGTGTGCTCATCTCTTGAGTTTTGGTGAGGAATTTTTGAGGAAAAATTCCATACTAGTGCGCCACTTGGTTCTTGGTTTTTCAAGAAGTGTTCTTGAAACTGTGCGCCACTTGATTCCTGGATTCTTCAAGAAGTGTTCTTGAAATTTCAAGCTTTGTAGATTGGTTCCCATAATCTCTTGGAGAAGAGATTGGAGGCTAGCACCTGAGTATCTGCCAAACTGTTCGTGTAGATCACCGACAGAGGAAGGACACAAGTATGTGGACTTCTTGGAATTGCAATCATTCAAGCATCCGTTTGATTTAGGTAAACATCTTATCTCACTGGAATAAACACAATTAGTGGATCCTATGGAGGAGATTATAAAATTTTAATTTTATCTTTTTCGCTGCGTTTTGCTCCATAATCTCTAACACAAACAAGAAAGAGTAATGGACTTCAAATCTATCACTATTTTCTTTATTTTTTTTTTCAGTTTAAAGCATCCTTTTTGTCTCAAATATTAATTTCAATTTTGTCACTAATATAATTTGTTTATTATTAATTTTGTTCTTAAAGTTTCATATTTTGATCAATTTTATTCTTTGTTCAAACTTTAGTTAAATATGAAACTCAAATTCTATAATGTAAAATTGATCAAAAAAAAAAAAACTCAAATTGATCCGTAGCTCAAATTGAAAAATGACATATAATGTAAAATTGATAAAAAAAAAAACTCAAATTGAAAAACACGATGAAATTTGTTGTTAATTTACATTAAACTTTAGATAATGACATATAATGTAAAATTGATAAAAAAAAAACTCAAATTAAAAAACACGATGAAATTTGTTGTTAATTTATTGAAAGAATTTAGTGGAAAGATCAAATCTATCAAAAAATAAAATTTTAGAAATAAAATTGACAATAAACAAACATTTGAGGACAAAAATTGTGTTTTTACATTTTTTTTATCATTCTTAACTCTTGATGTCAGTGTCTTAATGAACATTATCTCGGCCTTTTGCATCATGATTCCTTTTCTCATCCTTAATAAGTTTTTTTAATCTCATTACAATTCAGAACTCAACCTTATCAAAATTGTTTAAGACTTTTCATTCCCACATTCTTTGGTTTTTTCAATTTTTTTTATAATACCGAACTTCAAAAATGATTTGAATCCAAAAGTTGCAATAGCTACATTCCTGATTTTTTTTTTTTTAAAAAAATCTATCAAGTGTAATGTTTGTAGGCAAACTAATGGGGCCAAACTTCATGTGTTCTCACAAGGTGTTGATTACAATTTGATAAACTTAAATTTGTTCTTCAAAATCTCACTGTTGTGGTATTATTTATAAACATTGTGAGCATTTCAAGTATGATACATGTTAATCCTTGACTAATACTTCTAAAATAACATCAATTATGCTTTTAGAACCGAATGAGAAGGTTTGACCAGTTCAATCGTTAACCAGACTGAAGAACAAGTTGGTTCAACTCTGAAAATTGTTTTAGCGCACATTT
The DNA here is from genome assembly GCA_003254925.1 of Chamaecrista fasciculata. Taxonomy (NCBI): domain Eukaryota; kingdom Viridiplantae; phylum Streptophyta; class Magnoliopsida; order Fabales; family Fabaceae; genus Chamaecrista; species Chamaecrista fasciculata. The sequence goes on along the minus strand of QANZ01055341.1, from coordinate 28,926 downwards.
GGACTGGATTGGATCGAAAATAAAGTGAAATCAAATTTGTGTCCATCTCATCCCACTTGACCACATCAGCTTTCTCTCTCCTCCAAGTTAACTGTCCACATCACACTTAATGGCAGAAGATGGATGGAATTCAGGTGGAGGCTAACGATGAAACTTTTTTGCAAAAATATGTTGAGATCAAAATTGCAAGAAAAAAAGGATAATGGCCTGATTTGCAACATTACCAAGAGATAAGAGACAAAAAGTTTCACTTTAGCCAAAACAAAAATAAAAACTAGGCCTATAACGTCAACAAAAATTTAAAACCAATCCGTAAGCCTTTTAGAAGTGATTAGGGTTATATAGAGATGTTTTGGTCTAAAGCGGGAAAGAAAATTGGCACCAAATAAAAAGTAGGCCAAGAGGAAAAAGTAGAATAGGCACAATGACAAAACTATATATATATATATATATATATGTAACCTTTTAAATTGAAGTTGTTGAATGAACATAAAAGCAATAAGATGACGAAGGCGGTGGTAGTGGGAGATTGATAATTTATTAATTATATGTGAATATGAAACATTGAAACTTAGGCAGACTCGTCGTTATGGTGAATGTGTGAAGACACTTGAAAATTTTGAGGTGGTGAGAGCATTGTTATTTTTCACTGGACTCATCAATCTTCAATTTGTCCTTAGCGCCATTTTGTTTGGTTATAGCTAGTCTTATAGATTTATTTTTGTCAAATTTTACCAAAAACATTTTGTTTCTAACTCAGCCCACATTTTGTAGTAGGATTTTGTTATCTGCATTCAAATTTAATTTTAATGTCCCCACAAACGAAAAAGAGAAATGAATTTCAAGTCTTTCAATATTTTTCTTATCATTCTTGAATATTCAAGTTAGTGGCTTATTGAACATTATCCTTTTATCCTTTCACTACTAAAAATGCGGTGTTTTACGACGGTCAATCCCGGACAATTGTTGCAACCGTCGTTAGAGGCACATAGTGTTTTCATTTTGCATACGGTCAATTGAAGCGTCGGCAAAAACAAGTAAAACCGTCGTGAGGAAATCAAAGAGCGCCAAAATTTGCCACTAAGCATTTTCAGTCTCCTTCATTTTTCCCTCACTCTCAGTTTCATTCCCTCACTCTGAAATCCCAAGCCCTAAATGGATGACTTGCTCTGTGTGCCATCAAGGCAAAGGACAAACGACTTGCGCTTTGCACCATCAACGCGACAGAAGAATGACCCGCTCTATGTGCGAAAATCACGATGACGGAGAGCGTTCGATTTTCTGAAGAAAATCATCGCATTTTTTGGGTTAATCAAGAGTATATTTAGAAAAGTATTGAATATTCCTAAGATTATTAAAGTTGAACTAAACATAAGAATAAAACATTCTTGGGATCATCATAAAATAATCATAGAAATATTTTAACTCATCCGAACAGATTTTTTGATATTCATGATAATCAAACGCCCCCTTAAGGTCATCATGATTTTAGATATTTTTGCTTGACTTCCACTTTAATTAAGATTAGAATATCTCAAATTATCTAATTTTTAAGATTAAAAATTACTTAATTCTAAATTAAACTTGATTTAGCTTAAATTAGTAATTGAACTAATTAATATTTACTTTTATCAAATTTAATTTTAAAATTAAGCTCAAATTAATTAAAATCTTCGAGGATTTTTCCATTTTTTCCCATTTTCATATTGACCCCAACAATTTTTATATAAAATGGCCAACAAGTTTTCTTATTTATGAAAATTTCCCAAAACTTTAATTTATTTGGAAAAATATCCAAAAGTTAAAATATTTATAAGAATGATTCGGACAAAATGAGGTGTTCACAATAATTTATTATAAGGTTAATTCTCTTGATCATCATTAATTAACGTTGAATAGTCAAAATTTTTTTTTTGGTAAACAAACAAAAATAAGGACAACTAGCCAAGCACAATACGAGAGAGATAAACTCCTCTGCAATCATTATCCAGAGGAACAACACAGCCAGGGGGAGCAACGTTCAATTCATGAACTTCAATGGGAAAGGAGTGGGCATGATTTGCCAGCCAGTCAACAACATATATAGTTAGCCTCACGATACGCATGAACAAACTCGATTTGAATAGCGCCTCCCTTGAAAATTGAAATACACTACTCACGTGAAACAAGTGTATGACTTTAATATTGATAATATAAAATTTAAGACACATCGTGATCAATGTGATTTCACGAGATCCAACCTTTATGATTATTACATGAAGTTGAATGATTACTTTGTGACAAACAACTCACCCGAAACATCTTATAATTAAGATAATCATAGAAGTTAATTTCAATTAATGCAAGATCACGTGCCCTAGAAGCTTGACCGTGATTACCTGAAGTTAAAAACCAATTTGTAACAAACAAGTCACATGAAATCCAACTTTATAGACTTAAAAATTCCGTGAAACTAAAGTTGCCTCATGATCAATGTGATTATAATCAAGTATAATAAGCACCTAAACTACACCAAGTACTCGAAATAAATCTGTGTACTCAAACTACCTTTACATAGAATCAAGGATATGAGAGCTACACCACAATAGAGTCTAGAAACAAATTGACAAGATGGGGAGACTCAATTTGTAAGTGTAATCTTCGTTTTTTGTATTGGTTTCCTTTTTCACAATTTTTTGAAATTTTGGATTAATCACATGGTACACATATCTTAGACTTAATGAAGATTGAATTGTTTGATGTTAAAGGGTTTCATAGTTGAACTACAATGTAAATTACGCTTTCAAGTTATGAGAAACTAAATCTTTTGAAATATGTTTTCTTTTCAATACCTTCAAAAGGTGAGTTTTAAATTGTCATAATGTAGTATACTACGTTGTAAAAACTTTTTTATGTTTTATTAGTTACAGTTCTCATAGTAGTGACTAAATGAGTTTAATTGCTTATCTTTATTACAGATGTATGAACATTTTGCATCAAATTGTTCCACTTCCGCTTGGACTATTCAAATGGACAAATTTCAATTGGAAAATGAAAAAAGCAAGAGCAAAACTAAAGTCATGTAGCCATTTCTATGATGTTTTGGTGATAGAGAAGCTATCATTATTCGCAGCTATGACCTTTGTCTATAAAATTTTAAAGATGCAACAACAAAACTCAAATATAACTTTAGTAACACCTTTAAGTGGTGTCGTTCATCTCACGATAAAGACATGATTACTTTTCTATGTATATTCATACCAAACTGAAGCCGCAAACTTTCAAAAGCTCCACAACCACACCACATTACTGTTGCTGCAGCTGATGGCTTGTGGGAGCTTGGTGATGTCAAAGGCAAAAAAAATGATGATCGATCAAGAGAGGAAAAAGTAGATTAGGCGCAAAAATGAAACTATGTATGTACCTCCTCACAAATAATTTTCTCTGCCATTATTATTGTGTTTTTTAATCCTTCAATCTATTATTTTGTCATATGTCAAGCTAGTATATTAGGAGTCTGAATTTCTATTATTTAATAATTTCTTTATATTATACACTCAGATTCAAATAAATATATAGTTCCTTTGAAAGAATTTCTAATTCCAAGAATACCTTTGGCAACTTGGTGATGAAGGATAGGGGTAATAGTTTTGGGGCATATAGAAACAAGAAAATGGGTGCCAAAATTTGATACAAAAAATTAAAGTGTGTCTAAGAAACGTAATCATTTTTTTTATATAAACAAGAAAAATATATTAGATAAAAGTCAAACAACACTTAATGCAATCAATTTTAAAAGCTTGAAGATGTTATATATATATATATATATATATGGTATTCTAGGTTGCTTGGAAAAGCTAGTGTCCTTATATATGCAAATAACTTGAAATTTTAGTTGCCTGCCTGGTATCCGAGGCCACTCCTCGACTAATCCGGACTCGACCCGGGTGGCGCACCTGGCTATGGTGGGTGAGTCTCCCAACAAGGGTAACTGCATTCACAAGAACTCGAACACGGGACCTTGCTTAAGCGGAACCAAGTCAAATCTAAATTGATAGACTAAAATCTAAATAGTCCAAATGTCATAAATTTTTAGAAACATTTTAGTAATTTATTCGAAATTTTTTTAGGAATTACCGGAATTAAATTGTAATTCAATGTATCTTTTGGGGATCTATTTTGTTTGTCTACTCTTTTTCTTTTTACCATTTTTGATAAATGGTCTATATAATACCAATTATTAATTATTAGAACTCAGACAAGATGCTTTTTTTGTTCAACAATGATTACTTTAAGTTAATTTTAAATCTAACAATTTATATGGATTTTCTAAATAAATTATTATTATTAAAATAAAAAATGGCTTGTAGAATATATTTTATTTGGATAAATAATGAATCAAACTATAAAAAATT
>QANZ01055341.1:0-20267 GCA_003254925.1 Chamaecrista fasciculata | reverse complement strand
CATATATTTATATATATAAATAATTAAATATTCATAATTTTTAATGAAAAAAAATTAAAAATTACAATTTTTATTCATAATATATGTCATATCTATTATTATTTTCTCTTGCTTATCATGTTAAAGTTACAAAAAATTGATTTATATTCTAAAATTTATGGATATGTGTCGTGTCGGTGTCATACGAGTGTCAGACACTGACACGTGTCTGACACGGCGACACACCTTCAAAATGAAGTGTCAATGTTTCCTAGTCATATCATAATTAAAAGGGTAAATTACACAGAAGGTCCTTGTGGTTTGACCCATTTACAGAAAGGGTCCCTGTGGTTTAAAAAGTGTCAGATAGGGTCCCTATGGTTTGCTCCGTTAACAAAAAGGGTCCTGAGGTATATCTCCGTCCAAAATTTGACGAAAAATTTGGCTAAAATGTTATTTTAAGACCCTAACTATAAATTTTTATGCGTTTGAGTCCCTAAAGGACTTTGACGCAAAAAAAGAAAAGTTTAATGAAGTTTTAATTAATTGTGCCCCAAAATGCAAACATTCTTCTTCTTCCTCTCGCCTCCTCCCGCAACTGAACATAATCACCATGTGTTAAGCGGACAAGCCAAGATGTGGGAAGAAGAGCACGAAGCTTCTCAACTCGACCGGTTGGCTCCGACGATGCCGGCGGCGGCGATACGGAATCCGATCCAGCAGGCAAGCTTCTCAACTCGCGATTGATTCCCAATCTGATGTCGGGAATTGGAGCAAGAACGAAATCGTCGATTTGGTGAGCAAGACGGATCTAGAGGACAGAATCGCAACTGAGATGAGAAATCCCATCTTCCTGAGCAGTGCAGCCGCTCAAGCTTATGCGCCACATCCGCCATTTCCGACGACCTCACCTTGTAACCCAATGCCGCCAGAAGCTTCGTGCTCTTCTTCCCACATCTTGGCTTTTCCGCTTAACACATGGTGATGATGTTCAGTTGCGGGAGGAGGCGACAGGAAGAAGAACAACTTTTGCATTTTGGGGCAAAATTAATTAAAACTTCATTAAACTTTTCTTTTTTTGCATCAAAGTCCTTTAGGGACTCAAACGCATAAAAATTTATAGTTAGGGTCTTGAAATAACATTTTAGCCAAATTTTCCGTCAAATTTTGGATGGAAATATACCTGAGGACCCTTTTTGTTAACGGAGCAAACCACATGGACCATATCTGATACTTTTTAAACCACAGGGACCCTATCTGAAAATGGGTCAAACCACAAGGCCCTTGTGTGTAATTTACCCTAATTAAAATTGTATTTTAGATAATAATGATTTATTTTATAAAATATAAATAATAATTACTTAAACTAATAAATTAATGATAAAATTGTAGTGTATTATTTATTTGATAAATGATTTTATTCAGAATTATAATTATTCTTTACTATTTATCTTTTTAAAAATTAATTAAATAAAATATAATGTGTTATAAAATAATAAAACTTAATTTATAAAAAATTAATAAAAATAAAAGTTTATTTTAGAAAATAAAAATATTTTAAAAATACTGAATGTTTACTGAATTAATATAAAAATTAAAATGTAGAAAATATAATAAAATATATAACTATTGTGTAATTAAAAAATAGATTATTACTTTTATATTGAAATACTGGAAAAAATTAAAATTAAAAAATTAATAATAATAAATTATAAAAAAAACATGAAAGATAAATTAGGTGAAAAAATAATGAGATAGGGAGATATTATTATATGTGTAATAAATGATGGGCAACGATGAATATTTATTTTTGGCCAAAACAATGAATGATTAAAATGTCTTTTTCTTTATAATCAACAAGTGTTTGGTGTAGTAGTTGGTGAGCTACACCCTAGGTGAAAGGATCCATGTTTAATTTCTAGAGTCGACATTGTTGGGAGGGCATTTTTTTTTATTAAATCATGAGTTTCCCCCGTCTATCTATCTGTGTAATTGTTTAAGTGAAAAATAATCTCATTCGGGTCTCAGAGACNCAAAAAAAAAAAAAACACTTGCTTCCAAGTTACAACCTAGTGACCTACAATCAAGAAGAAAGCGATTTTTGTGAATAAGAATATTGCTATCTTCCATTCTTCCCAAGTCAATGAACTTCACATGAAAATTTTGACAGTTAATTAAAAGCGATAAACAAACTATCTGACCATTTTGTCATTTTCATCACACGTTTCAGAGCATATAAATTTTACAGTAAATTCATAATTAGGTCTCTAAAAGATTATTGAATTGATAATTTGATCCTAAAAGATTAAAATATATACTTTAATTTCTAGAATCAAATTGTTTTAATCTTTCAAGAACTAAGAAATATATTATTTTATTTTTTTAAGGACTAAATCATATATTTAATTTTTCAGAGATTATATTAGTTATCAACTTGATAATATTTTTGAATAGTTAGTTAATTTTATTTTAATCTTTAGAATATATATATATTTTTATTTTATCTTGATCCTTAAATTTTCACCATTATTTTAATGTAAGGGCATTGCTTTCTATCTTTAAGATTACTAGCAAATGAAATCAAGTCTCAAATCGCATCTCGAAAGTATTTTTAGGACCAATTTAAAACATTATGAAAATATATAAAATCAATCTAAAACAAATGAAAGATAAATGATCAATTTGATATCTATCCCATGTATAATGGACCAATTTGAGACTTTGGCATAAAGAAAATAACTGATAGATGACCCACCATTTTATTTTTGGTACAAATGACCCACCATTTTTTTGTTGGTACAAATGACCCACCATTTTTAAATAGAGTAGGCGCTTAACAGGAACTGATAAGAGAGAGATAGAAAGAGAGTAAAAACTAAAAACCCAACATTTTTTTTTCTTTTTACAGTAAAATATCTTCGTAATTTGCAGTATTTTCCTCTACCGGAACTCCAAGCCTAAATCCAGAAGAACTCTGTCAAAAAATTGGAGCCTGAAATCAGCAATATCCCAAGTGATATCGACATACCAATCAGCAGAAGCCATATATAGGTCAGAAATTCATTATCTTTACATATTACTCCGTTTTGTCCCGTTACAATTAATTATTACTCCCCAAAGAAATAAAACCAATCATGTGCTCGTTAGATATATTATTGGCAATCAATTATTGGGTTCTCTTTTGTTTCTTTCATTTCATAGTTTTTTAGCACTCAAGCGTGGTTTGACCCAAAATCTGATGTCTCTGCATTTTTCTTTCTTTTGTTTTCTGTTCATTCCTTAATCTTCACGAGCTGGAAGCTCCAACAGTATGTATTATTGCTCACGCTGGCCTTTAATGTTTTCAGAGTTAGATTGACTGATGCAGCAAACATTGAGAAACTGTTAGATTTGGTGTTTTTTTTTTTTTTGAATTTTGTTGAGTGATTTTTCGATTCCTTTGGGATCTGTTTCAAATTTTCTTGCTCTGTTATATAAGTCATATGTGGACTTTGTTGGTTGACTTGGTTCTCATGTAATTTTGTAAGAACATCTAAATGAACTGGTTTAGTTCTTTGGTTGAATGAGATATTCTCAATGATTCTTGTACCTAATAAGTACCTTTCTTTCATCCATATATCTGCAATTTGTGAGTGTACTAGTTTGTTGAAGGGATCCAACAATCACTTATTGCAAAATCATCACTTTCATCAGAAGAAATAATAAAAAATAATGGCAGCTGATGTTTTGAATTCATGTGGTTGTGCTTGCAGGTCTATGTATTACACTCAGTTAAAAGTTAATAGGTTATTGCAAAACCAACAAGTGTAGTTTCTAAGAAAATGGATGGAGAAAATCATGCGAACAATAATGGTAATGATCATGTGCATGACATAGAAAACGAAGGTCCGTTGGATGTGAAGGATGCAGCGGGGTTTTACCGGTCGGAGTTTTCTGAAAGCAACATGACATATGCAGAGCCACTTCTGAGGAAGAGGACTAATACCACCTCCCAGATTGCCATTGTTGGTGCCAACCTTAGCCCCATTGAAAGCCTTGACTATGAGTAAGCAAGAACCATGTTCTCTATACTATAGTCATTATTTATGCATTTTCATCCTTCTGGATGGAAGTCAAAGTACTGTTTAAAACAGTTTTATATCTGTAGCTATCATTTGTGTACCAGATTCTGTTCTGTTTCGCCATGTTTATGCTTCTCAAACATAGTCACTATTTAGTGGCACTAACACCTGCTAAGTTTTAGGTCATGGGCAAAAAATACCCGAGCTTCAAAACTTGACAGACAAGCCCCATGAGTTTTAAAATTTGATAGACAGATTCCCTGAGCTTTCAACTTTGCTCATGTAGAACTCCTAAATAGCCTCACTTTTTTGAAAGCTTAGAGGGTCTGTCTATCAAGTTTTGAAACTTAGGAATGTTTTCTACTCCTGACCTAAAACTTAGAGGGTCTTAGTGCGATTTAGCCAAAAATAATGCTAGAAGCTGAAGAAAATTTGGTTTCTTTCAAGAATTTGAACATTCAAATGTTTGGGAAGATCCATTGTTAGTGCTATGAAGAGTGATAATGAAAGTTGTTTTGTTTCAGGATTTTTGAGAATGAAATATTTAAGCAGGACTGGAGGTCAAGGAAGAGGATCCAGATATTCCAGTATTTGATACTGAAGTGGGGATTCGCTCTTCTTATAGGAGTAGGCACTGGGGTAGTTGGCTTCTTCAATAATATTTCAGTTGAGAACATATCTGGTTTTAAGCTGCTTCTGACAGCCAATCTCATGACTAAACACAGGTGAAATTGATCCTTGTTTTACTTTTACCACATGTACATGCTCAACTTTTGAATTTTAATAATACATCAGCCTCATAGCCTGCACTTTATTTGGCATATATATGATAGTTGTTGAGTAAACTATCAATTTAATCCTTGGATTATGTTTGCATTGTTATTTTAATACTTGAACTTTTGAAATGCTTGATTTACTCTTCGAAAATTCATGACTCATTACAATTTAGTCCCTCCAAGGGCTGAGTTGTACACTACTACAATGTTCATAAGAGACTAACTTGTAACTAGTCATGAATTTTCGAGGACTAATCCAAACAATTAAAAAAACCAGGGACTAAAATGACAGCGCCCATATAATCTAGGGGCTAGAATTTCAGTTTACTCATTGTGTTACACAAGAAGTGTACTGTTTGTTTCTAACATTATGGCAGAATCATTCCATGCTCAACTCTTAGCTGTTGATCATTTCACTACACTGTAACCAGAAAAAGCAGAACATGAGTGTATATGTGTGTGCATATATATATATATATACATATATGTATATCCTTGTTAGATGGTATTGCTATAGGTGTAAGCAAAGAAAAAAAGTTGATAGCTAAATATTTTATGAGCTCTCTTTCTAATTATACATTGTTTTGGTGGGAAGAAGAATTGATATTTGTAAGTTCAGCCACAGCTAAAATTGTGATTATAGCATTTAGCTGCTTTGTTTTCAATCAGTGTTTTAATCAACAATCACAGCTTGATAGAAAATATTTGATCTAGAATGGCTAAAATGCACAAAAACCCTTTGAACTTTAGTCATTGTGCAAAGAGAACCCTTGAATTTTGACAAGTGACGAAAGACCCTTCAACATTTGATTTTGTGCAAATAACCCCTTTTGTTAAGATTGTCATTCAAAAAATTAAGGTTTTTTTTTTTTTGTAATTTTATAATTTTTGTTGTATTTTACATTGATCCAAATTCTGAAAAACTATAACAGTAGCAGGAAAAAAAAACTAAGAAAAAAAATAGATTTTTTCAATGAAAATTTCGAAAAATGGGATATTTGTATAAAATAAAAAAATCAGGAGGTATTTCGTCACTTTTAAAAGTTCAGAGTTTTTTGCACAATGACCAAAGTTCAGAGGAGTTTTGTATATTTTAGCCTGAAATGTTTGTGTAGTTCTTTTACATAATTGTTCCCATTGCTGCACTAAATTCTGACAGTAAAACAGTTTCAGTACAGATATATTCAGGCTTTTCTAGCATTTGCTGGTATCAATTTAGGTTTAGCAACAGCAGCTGCAGCACTTTGTGCTTTCATTGCTCCAGCAGCAGCAGGGTCTGGTATTCCTGAGGTGAAAGCCTATCTCAATGGTATAGATGCTCACTCTATGCTGGCTCCGAGCACTCTTTTTGTAAAGGTGAATAATACAATAATACTACAAGCATTTCTCCCTTGTTAGTTGTTACTCTTATCTTTTCTTGAGTAAACCTATCTTTTAATCCCTGAATGTATCTCAAAATTGTGATTTAGTCCTTGGATATTGGAAAGAAAAACCTACTATTTGGTTTGGTCCTTGAATTTACACCGAGTCAATGAGTCAGTTCCTGAATAATCGAAATACAGGATTTTGTCCCTGAAATATTTCAATTGTCAACGATTTGGTCATTGTGATGATTTGGTCCCTGAATTTGAATTAATTTTGTACTTTTTGGTCTCGAAATTTATATTGAATTTGTATTTTTTGGTTCCTGAATCTGACCCAGGGACCAAATCGTTGGTGATTACAATATTTCAGGAACTGAGTTGTATATTTTGATTATTTAGAGACTCATTCGTTAGCTCGGTACAAATTCAGGTACCAAATAGTAAGTTTACTTTATTGAAAATGCACTTTTTAGCCCCTTATTTTTTTTTCTATGATAAAACATTTAGTCCCTGAAATGTTATCCGTGGGATTAAATAGTTGATGTTTATATAAAAATCAGGGACCAAAAGATGCATTTCGAGTATTCAGGACCTTAATTTGGAGACAAATGTAAGGACTGAAAATTATTTTTTTCTCTTTTCTTTCTTTGGTGTGGTAAGATTAAGAACACTTGTTGAGTCAGAACTGGAATAACTAAGTATCAGAGTAACTGACATGCTTAACAGAATTTAATCTTCTGTTCGATTTTGTTTTGATTTTCACGAGAAACAAGCTTAGATATGATACTGATGATGATTTTAATTGACAGATTTTTGGTTCCATCCTTGGAGTTTCTGGTGGATTTGTGGTGGGCAAAGAGGGGCCTATGGTACACACGGGTTCATGCATAGCATCATTGTTAGGGCAGGGTGGATCTCGCAAGTACGGCTTAACTTGGAAGTGGCTGAGGTTTTTCAAAAATGACCGGGACCGGCGAGACATGATTACTTGTGGTGCTGCAGCCGGTGTTGCTGCTGCATTTCGTGCTCCGGTAGGAGGGGTTCTCTTTGCCTTAGAAGAGGCAGCTTCATGGTATCTATTTATTTCATTGTAGTACAAGTAAAAATTTTCTTTACCAATCTGATGAAAGTGTTAGTAAGTAAATCTTGGGCCAAATACGTGTTTGGTTTTCGACACTTCCAAATTCCAAGAGGACTAAAACTCCAAGACATGAAAAATAAAGCAGAAAGATATTGTTTGGAATAATCATTAAAGTTAATGATTGAGTTAATATATATACAAACTTTCTACCTGAACAACTTAGTTAGGTTGATTGAGTTATTTCAAAGTAAAACAACTTTAGAAAGAATCTGAAAGTTTATTTTGGATGTGTTGATACTTAAATGCTTGGAGCCTTAAGCTTTTACCTTTTTCTTTTTTTAATCATTTAATGTATATAAGCATATCAGTTTTCTGTTGAGTGAGAGAAGATTCTACAATCACCAGAGCAGTCTTCTAATGTTGAAGAGGATTAACTGTTAATATTTCTTTTGTTTCTTTTATATATTGTTTTTGAATCAAATTATCTTAGACAAATTGAGTATGGTGTTCACTTATATATATGTATATAAAAATATTTACTTTTGAGAGGATATTCTCTCTATGGTTTATGTGATTTTAGCTTCATAAGAAGTTAATACAGAGGATATACTTAATGCCCTTTTCTTTTGAAGCTGATCAGTACTAAAAATCTGGAGTGATAATAAAATGAAGTGGAAACACCATAAGCTTATTACATCATAATTAGAATTGATGATATTTTGTTGATTTTTAAAGACTAAAATGCATAAAACCTTTTCTAAACTTTACCTCTTGTGCAAAAAGCTAAAACAAAACATGATATTTTTTTCAATGAAAAACTTAATTAAAGAGATCTTTCATCACTTTTTCATAGTTCAAGGAGTTTTATGCACGATGAAGTTCGAAAGAATTTTATTTATTTTGATACATGTTTTTCTGCGACATATTTTAGGCGGTTTAGGGTTGTTGTATGTACAAAGAAGTCCTCTAGAGGCTCTGGTGTGTAGAGTAGACCAGATGGGTGATAGCCCAATAATATGAGATAGGGGAGAAGACCAAAGAAAACTATTGGAAGAACTATTTGGAAAGATCTATCCATTAATAACCTAATTGTGAAAATGTGTAAAGATAAAAAACGTTGGCTTCAATTGATCCATATAGCCGATCCCACCTAGCAAGAAAAGTCTTTGATTGTTGTTGTTGTCGTTGTTGCTGCTGCTGTATTTTAGGTGGCGGAGTGCTCTTCTTTGGAGGACGTTTTTCACAACCGCAGTGGTTGCTATTGTTTTGAGAGCCGGAATTCAGTTTTGTGCCCTCGGAAAATGTGGGCTATTTGGGGAAGGTGGTTTGATAATGTATGATGTCAGTGCAGCCGGAGTAACATACAATGTTGCAGATATCCTAGCAGTATTACTTCTAGGAATCCTTGGAGGCATTCTTGGAAGCGTATATAACTACCTTGTGAATAAAGTCATCCGTACATATAGCATCATCAATGAGTATGTCTTCACATTTGATCATCATGGATAATAATAATAGGCTACAGTGCAAAAAATCTTCTTGAACGTCAGTTACTGTACAAAAAAAACTCTTTGAATTTTGAAAAGTAACGAAAGACTCCATGAACTTTTGATATTGTGCAAAAGACTTCTTTATCTAAGATTTTCATTCAAAAAATTAAGGTTCTTTGTAATTTTATGATTGTTGTTGCATTCTATATTGATCCAAATCTAAAATCAACTATTTTTGTAATTAATAGTAAAAAAGAAATTGATTTTTTGAATGAAAATATCAACAAACGTGGTCTATTGCAAAAGATAAAATTTGTGCACTGACTAAAGTTTAAGAGAGTTTTGTGCATTTAATCCATAATAACAATAATAGAGCAACCTGTTTTTGGGTCCTTGAACTTGTCCCAAAACTATAATTTAGTCTCTGGATATTGAAAATACACCTTTTGATTTATGATTATATTTACAAACATCAGTCTCTGAAACATTTTCTATAGAGACTAAATAGTTTATATTCATTAAAAAATCAGGGACCAAAACGTGCATTTTCAATATTTAGGGACTAATGGTAGTTTTGAGACAAATTTAAGAACTAAATTGTAAGTTTCCTCAAAATAATACATAACTTATAATTCCAGATTAAACTAATAATTCGGTTTTTGAAAGATTACGGAGTTGACAACTTGGTCCCTGAAAGATTGAAATACACAGTTTAGTCCTTGAAAGATTAAAACGGTATACTCTTTAGTTCCCGAAAGATTGAAACTGTATACTATTTAGTCTATGAAAAGGACTAATAAATATATTGTTTTGATCTTTCAAAGACCGAGTTGTCAGCTCGGTGATCTTTGAGAGATCGAATTGTTAGTTTACTCTGTAATTCCATGTTCCTATTCTGAATCCCATACCAACACTTTCTCTCTTGCTGATGCAGAAAAGGTCCAGGCTACAAAGTCCTACTAGTTATTGGCATTTCTCTCTTGACATCATGCTGTTCCTTTGGCCTTCCATGGTTTGCAAAGTGCATTCGTTGTCCTTCTGATTCCACAGAGATCTGTCCTTCTGCTGTTTCTGGCAACTACAAGAGCTTCCAGTGCCCTCCCGGCTACTACAATGACCTCGCTTCGCTCTTTCAAAACACCAACGACGATGCCATTCGCAACCTCTTCAGCACAAGCACAACCAAAGAATTCCATATCTCAAGCCTTCTTATCTTCTTCACTGCCATTTACTTTCTTGGCATTGGCACTTATGGCATTGCCATTCCTTCTGGCCTCTTCATTCCTGTGATTCTCGCTGGTGCTGCCTATGGCAGGCTTGTGGGTAGGCTATTCGAACCGATCACGAATCTCGACACGGGTCTTTTCGCGCTCCTAGGTTCTGCCTCTTTCCTTGGTGGCACCATGAGGATGACAGTCTCTCTTTGTGTTATACTGCTTGAGCTCACCAATGATCTCTTGTTACTTCCTCTTGTGATGTTGGTCTTGTTAGTCTCGAAAACTGTGGCTGATAGCTTCAACAAAGGTGTGTATGACCAAATTCTCGAGATCAAAGGACTTCCTTATTTGGAAGCTCATGCAGAACCTTATATGAGGAATTTAGTTGCACGTGATGTTGTTTCTGGTCCATTAGTCACATTCTCTGGTATTGAAACTGTGGGGAATATATTGCATGCTTTGAAGACTACAGGGCATAATGGGTTTCCTGTAATTGATGAACCTCCTTTCTCAGATGCAGCAGAGTTGTGTGGGCTTGTGTTGCGGTCTCATCTGTTAGGTAAAATACCTGTGCAAAACTGAAATCAAGATCAATCATTTTAAATAATCAAGATAGATATAAGAAATAACTTACTTTTTACTTTTTTAGTCTTTAAATTTATCTCAAAACTACGATTTAATCCTTGGATATTATAACCATACCTTTTGGTTCTTATCTTTTTTTTTTATAAAAATCAATTATTTAGTCTGCACTGGTACTGCTTGAGAGACTAAATAATTAACTTTTGTGAAAGTGTTAAGGACCAAAAACTATGTGCATATTTGATTCCCAAACTTAAAAATATTTTGGGAGTTAAGAACATCTCCTAGTAGTTTTTTGTTTTTCAGATTTTAAAAACATTTGATTTTTGAATTTTAAAACCAAATATAAAAAAGTGCTATCAAATAGATATATATTTTTCTTTTTTTTTCCAGAAAAAGAAAAATGTTTTCAAAGAGGAGAATCAAACTAGCCCATATTTTCAATATCTAGAGATTAAATCGTAGTTTTAAGACAAATTCAAGGATAAGGATACAAGTTTACTCTAAATATAATAAGATGTGAAAGCAAATTTTCAAGGGGTTATTCACCTTCCAATTATTGATAAGCAACTGAGAAAAATGGTTTCTCTCTTCTCTGATGATGTAATAGTAGAAAAGAAACCATGTTTATAATTTAGATATCATAATCCTAGATATAACTGTACATAGATATTAAGTTTTCAATTGTTCCCATTATAAGATCAGAATATTATGTCTTACTATCTACACATATAAGCTCATACTTTAAGTCGATAACCTTACATCATCATGTGCTAGTGCTGCTGAAGGGGAAGAACTTCTCAATAGATAGGGAGTTCACAAGTCAAAGCATATTGCAAAGGATTTCTGCATTGGATTTTGCAAAGGCAGGATCAGGGAAAGGAATAAAATTGGAGGATCTTGATATAGAAGAGGAAGAGTTGGATATGTATGTTGATCTTCATCCCATAACTAATGCATCACCATATACAGTTGTGGAGACAATGTCACTTGCTAAAGCTGCTATTCTTTTCCGCCAACTCGGTCTTAGGCACATGTGTGTTGTCCCAAAGAGCCAAGGGGTATGATTCTTCTTCTTCTTCTTCTTTCTCTTCTCTTAAATATATAGACCAAATCATTAGTTAGTAAATATGTAAGCTTATTGTCAATAAGGAATGTCACAATTGGTTAAGGTTTGAGCGCTTACCCCACAAGGGTGAGAGTTCGGATCATCTGATCAATGTGAGAGTCTTATCTGGTGGATGATATGTAAATTCCTCTCATCAATCTTTAAAGAAGTCGGGAGATCTTCTTTAATCTTGGTGGGATACTGTGCTTATCCCCACCTCAACTTTTCTTAACAAGAAAAAAAAAAAAAGAAATGTAAGCTTATTAGAAGCCAAATTTCATTGGAATGCGGAACCTATCGGGTTAGTCCATTTGACCCACTAAATTATTGGGTTGAGTTTAGAATTTCTAAGCCCGAACGACTTAACTTTCCTATTATCCTTATATATCTTTATTATTGACTGTGTTATCTATGTATATCAGTATATGTTCTTTTTTTGAAAGATCAAGGACTGAATGTCTAAATAAGTGGTATTTTTTAGATGCTATTAATTATATAAGAGTAAAATTTTTTATTATCTTAAATATTTTTCATGTTCTAAAAAGATTTTTTTTAATGAATTAGATAGGTCACATGTTTAAAATTTGACCTTTTTAATCCCATTATCCACCACGGGCTAGTCCAATGAGTTAGATAGACCTGTTTTGACAGCTCTAAATCTCACACTTCTTACTGTCCCAGAGGACCAATTATTAGTTGAGGGCGGATCCGCTAAATTACCAATCCGCTGAAGTATGCTAAAGTAGTGCGTTTTGCAGCTAAAAATTTTGCGTTGTGGGATATAAAAAAATTATTGTTGTGTATGGATTGTGAAATTTGAAAGCAGAAGCTCATACTTTAGCATACTTTATTATCTGCATAATTTAGCATATCCTCTCCCTTATTAGTTATATCATCATGTCAGAATTGGGTTTCCATTGAAAAATTAATGTACTGACAAACTTGTATATATGTGTATAATTTGTAAATGGTTTTATTTGGCTTCATATATTTCTTTTCTCCAAAATATGATGTTTATATATATATATATATATATATATATATTGCAGAGACCTCCAGTGGTTGGGATTTTAACGCGCCATGACTTCATGCCAGAGCATGTTTTGGGACTTTATCCTGAGATCAAGCCTCACAAGTGGAATGATGAGGAATGATCCAAAGTGATATATATAGCAAAAATCCTTTTTTTTTGCATGCTTCAATTTTCGTTCAAATGGCTCCATCCATGCTTTTACATCAGATGATGAAATTGAAGCTTCTTATTGTTTATTGTTAAGGTCAATAAATTATGATTCAATGGAGTTACATCTTGGGTTTGATGCTGCCTGAAAGAAATACCTTGATTTCAATTTTGATTTCTTCAAATCAATCACAAGTTCACAATCTGTGATCTATCAGAAAAAAAAAAGTTCACAATCTGTGTCTGTATATACCGAGTGGCTGGTAAAATGTCTTGTTCATGGTGATTTTCTAGCATTTGAATAAATTTGTGAGATTGCTTTGTAATAATGTTTTTTTGATAGAGACTTTGTAATAATAATGTTAATGAGATGATTGGATTGCTGAGATGATATAATTTATTATTATTATTCTTGGAGACAATCTACTTTTTAGTCATTCAATTTTTAGATTTGTAACGATTTTCTCTTTGAATAATGAAAATATACTATTTAGTCCTTGAATAATTACAAACTTTGATGTGATTGTTAAATACACATAGGTCACCACTAAATCACCACTAAATGTGACAATTGTTGTGACTGTTGGAGAGCAATTCTTTTATTTACATTCCTTTTGAGATCAGTTGGCTCAAACTACACTAGAAATGTTATAAAAATTGTTGTAAAAGGTGTGTATACAGGTTACTTAGCTAAAATGAACCAAAAACTACAAAAAAAAGCTACTAACAGAGGGATTAAATTGAATGCGAGAGAAAATAACAAAAAGATATCGGGAGATTCATATAAACACCAAATTATGATTGTCATGTAAACACATGATGATGAACCAATTAACCTAATTAATTAGCCCTTAAACAAGATAACCATTCAACTAAACTAACTAACCCACAATCAATAATGGTGAAATTGAATTTCTAAGTTAGCTCAATTAACAATTAGACAATCATTAATTAAGATATTCACATAATCAACTCAACAAGAGCTTACAACTAAGAATTGTCATTAACAATCAAAATGTGATACGATATAGTTCAAACTTAGAATCCAAACAAAATCCCAAATTTTTTAACACAGCTCCCACTTGCTGACAAATATTGATGAGTAGTAGTTTGGATATGATTCATATCAAATCTTTTTATTCCTATTGGAGATATTTCTCTAGAGCTTCAAGTAAATCCATATATGTATATGCCTTGTGTTATCAGTAGGGTGTCATTGTCGTTGTAATATCATTGTCGTTGTAATATTTAATATCTTTGTCTTTCGATGACTTTTTTTCAGAAGCAATATAGTGAAAAAAAGAAAGCTGAAAGCTAACATTTTAATTGGAACAGTATTTCAAATTTAATTTTTTTTTTGGTAGGCACTTCAAATTCAATTTATATTTAACATGATTACGTCTAACTTTATAATAAAAAGTGTTAACAAAAAAGATGTTAAGAGTCCTTTTTCATTCCTAAAAATCACTGAGATCAAACCATTGCACCATTGACATGTGAAGAAAAAGGCTAATAGATCACCGAAAACTTTTCGATAAGAAAAAAGTTGTTCATATTAAACATAATTACTATATAATTATTCTTTCTCCATACAAAGCATCTATTCATATATCATTACATAATTACTCTGATCAAAATTTGCCACTCTTATCATCTCTAGTTCTCACTGCAAAAATATAAAAATAATAATACTAATAATACTAATAAATTGATGTATATCATAGTAATCTTTTCATCTTTAAAATCCACTTAAGAAATTTCAAACTATACTGATAATCTGTAATCTGTAATCTGCAAAAGCTCTAGTAGTTAACACATACATATATAATGCCTTTTCTTTTCATTTAGAAAATGGAGAAGGCTTTGATGAAGGCTTCTATCTTTGTGCATAAACTTGTTGTAGGCTTCCTTCAAATACCCTCTAAACCTAACCAAATCCAGCTTCACATTTTGTTTCTTCAAATATATATTCATAATCTCCGTTGGCCAACCAAAGTTTCTCCAAGCAATTTGAAATTGATAAATGGAGATAAAATAGAATTTGGTTGAACACAAAATGTGTATTGACAATAACACAAGTTTCAAGGTGCTCTATTTTTCTTTTGTTGTGATGAGTATCAAAATTATATCGACTAAAATTTATTTGTAAAACAGTCAGTAAAAAATTTTCTTTCATTCTTTTTGTAATGTACTTGTCGAAAGTGTGAAGAGTGCCATACTCAATAGAAAAAGTGGAATTGTTTGCTGTTCTTATTCATTGCCATAAGTACTTTTAACTCCAAGAAAAAAAACAACATAGTTTATTCAATTTGGTGACAATAATAGAGTGGGGACTGGGGAGGAAGGTAGAAGGCAGAGAATAGAAACAAAAGAAAAGGCTACTGATTTGACTTGCAAGAGCATAGTTCACAGTTAGGCTTTAGAAAATGAAATTAATGGCATCTTCAACTTTAGAATAAAGCTTCTCCCAGTATTTTGTACACTTCATCAAGCATTAAACAACTTATTTTTATGCTTGTCAAACTTTGCATTAGTATGATCATTGATGTCATCAAATTCCCCAATGTTGTATGTTATTAAGTAAAACAGAAAAGAAATTTATTTATGGTCCACACTCCACATCATTCTTCACAAAGAAAAAAAAAAAAGACATGCTTCAATAATTCATTATTTAAAAGGCAAACTCCTAAAGATCCAAATTGAACATAAGTGAAGTGAGCATCTTCAAGAACAAAGATCCAAATTGAACATTAGTGTCAGCCAAGTTTAAAGTTACAATGACCAAAATACCCAAGGCATGTTTTTCGATCCAGTCCAAAAAAGATATAGAACATTGGTAATCATCAGTGAAAAATATAGGGAAGAGAAGAAAGAACTCATCAGTGAAAAAATGTCATTAGAAAAATGTTGGCTAACATCTAGTACTGAGAAATGAATGTGATTCGAAGAGTTGCAGAAGTTATTAGCATATAACTTATTGTGTAGAGAGATTTATTTAGAGGGATGCTTGAAAATGGGACCGTGAATAATAAACTCACAATTTAACTTTTTCTATGGCATCACTGAACACAAATTGATAACTATAAAATGAATTATGCATCTTCTATGTGAAAATTCTCATCTTTTGCAATTATTAATTATTTCCAAGATCTCGAATCCTTGGTGAATTAATTTAATTATAGCATATTGAGAAATTAGTTAGATGGATTGGGGAGAGTGTTGGCCCTGCAAATGCTGGATACAACTTAATTGAAACCACACCTAACTAATTAGGGTTGTATGAAAGGTAGGAAATTAAGTTAGCTAGAGAAAAATGCAATGAATTAACATTTTTAATAGTTATGTGTTTTCAATTTAAAAGTCAAACATTCATTTTGGTTATGTGTTTTCAATTTAAAAGTAAACCATTCATCTCTTCATTGTGGATCATTAGTTATGTGTTTTCAATTTAAAAGTCAAACATTCATTTTGGTCTTCAAATTATGAGGTAAGCTTTATTTTGATCTTAAAAATGTGATTTCATATAGTTTATGTCATGCATTATTTTTAACTTGAATAAATGAGATCATGAGATAGATCATTTATCTATCATATGCCTCATATTAAGTGAGTTAACAAAGAGAGAGAAATATTTTCATTCTTAGTCATATATTAAAGATAAATTTGTGGTTATCTCCAATTTATATTTAAAAATGAAAATTTTCTTTTCTCTCTTTATCAACTCACTTATTAAGATAGGAGATTCTTTTTTTTATTGAATGTGGGAGATAAATGATCTATCCCAATTGTCTAACTAGGTTATAAATAATGGTGAAAACCCAACAAAATCACATTTTAGGGGACCAAAACAGTATAAATATGAAAGTTTGAGGATCAAAATAAAACAAAAAATAGTTCTAGGACCAAAATGAAATTTACCCCATAATTTGAGAATCAAAAATGAAGTTTCAACCAAATTTAAATTATATATTATTTATATGGGACTTGCTTTAATATAAAGATAAAAAATATAAGGCTAAAGTGCACTTTTGGTCCCATAACTTTGACAAAGGTCTCAATTTGGTCCCATAAATTTTTTTGTTGCAATTTTGGTCCCATAACTTTGGCAAAGGTCTCAATTTGGTCCCATAACTTTTGAAAATGTCTCACCGTTGGTTCCAAGCTGATTTCCATCCATTATCTGCCGTTAAAGATGATCTGACATATTGAGTTGGATGATGATGTGACAAATATGGGTGGAGTTATGGGATGTCTTTGTACCTCTGTTGGGGACGCTGAGGGTAACTAGCAACCTGAAGTTAGTTCCTGCACCAGAGCTGGGTGTTCCTTCTAAGGGCTGCCGTTTTCCTTCACCTGCCCCTGATACATGTCCAACCCCGCCTAAAGTAGTTCCTACTCGTACCCGTTCCACCCGTCGCTCTACACAATGAAGTTAGATGTTTATCTGCCTAATGTTTTGTATAGCTGGTAGTTGTAATATGTCAGGGGCGGAGCCCTTAGGCCAACTGTTTCATGTCGATGTATATATGTATGTGTCAGGCAGAGTAGGGAACTCAGACTAGTAGTTTTATGTTTATGATTGTTATGATAGTACATGTGGTCTGTCCCTCGGTTGGTCAAGCCAAGACTATTATTTTGTTGACAGATAATTAAATATATATATGATGTTATGCACGTTAGTATACTCTGATTGTATGATTAGTTATATATCTAAGTTATAAATATATGTTATTTATGTTAGCAAGTGACAATCAGCATAAACACGTATTCTGTGTCAACCAAGACCAGAAAAGAAAAAGAAAATTTTCCTATTTTGAATGACCTAAGTCTATATTTCATTTCTAAACCATGTTTCTTCGGCTGAGCTATGTTATATTGACTCTAGAAGGTGGAATGTCACACTGTCTAATCTTTCCCAAACCACGTCATCAAATTTTTGATTATTAGTCCAAGTAAACCAGTTGCTAGAGCTTGGAACTTCAATGAGTGATTTTTGGTTCAAAAGATCTGCGAAACTCTCTGTGTCCTCTGGATGTATCACACCTACTGAGCTTTTCAGATTTATTTCAGATCTGATTAAAAACACCACAAAGTATCCATAGTAGACCACAAGGATATAATTGTCCAAGGTAATCCCACAAAATGTGCCTATCTTGATATTTGGGAGGTCCATACACACCGGTAAATAAAAAAGTGGACTGATCAAACAAGGTGACAAAGCAATATAACCAATTTTGTGAAATTTCCAAGATATGCACATTGATATTATCATTCCAAAGTAGGCAAAGACCCCCCTTTCAAGCCTACAACATCAACAGTCACTATATTATTAAATATGAGCAACTTCTGAATATGTTCAGCTTTAGAGCTGTTATGATATATATTTATATATTTAGGATTACGAATATAGTTTGGAGGATATTTCTATTATTATAATTCTAATTTATAGAGATTAGTTAAGATCTCTAACATTAAGGGATTAGTTAATATCTTTATATAGTATCTAGTTAGTATCTCTGATGTATATATAGGGCACTCGTTATTCAAGAACATTAACACATTATTTCAGCCAACATGGTATCAGCCTAATTGTGAGGGTTCTCTATTAGTTTTTCGTTTTTCATTGTTGTTTCTGCCAGTATACATAGTGCAAGTTTAGGGTTTTTCATTGCTATTGCAAATGTCGTAGTATGTGATACCATAGGTACTTGGTATTTATAATACCAACGTTTGGTATGACGATAATATATATCAGAGATGTAAGATGCATATATTTGGTAGTCTTTTGTGAATAACATCAATCTTCTTTAAATTTTCATGTTTACCCTTATTAACATCTTAAAAAATAAAAACATATGTTGATATTTTCAAAATAAATATATAAATAATTATACAGAAAATATATTCATTTATATTTCTATACTATAAATATATTATTTTATAATACTAATAAATAATTAAATTATAATAATTTAGTAAAGAGTAATTTTAGTATAAAAATTGTCTAAATAAAATATCAAAAACTAGTTTTATAAATAAATAACATAAAATTAACAAAAAGAAAGACAAAATCTACTATTTGGTCCCCAAAGTTACACCAAGTTAATTAATTAGTTTCTAAATAATCGAAATGTATGATTTGGTCTTTGAATTTGAACTAATTTTACATTTTTTAGTCCATAAATTTATACTTAATTAATATTTTATTATTCCTGAATTTGTACTAAAAGTTTTGGTCTTTGAATTTGACCCAAAAACTAAATTATTAACAATTGTAATAATTGCGAGAATTAGTCATATTTTGATTATTTATAAACAAATTAGTTGATTCGTTATAAATTTAGGGATGGAATAATTTTATTAAAAAAACAAATAAATGAAAAAAAGTAAAATTAAAACTTTAATTGAAAAATATTCTTGCAAATCTTTTCATACAAAATGACATAATTTTTATTTTGTGATGACAAAATCACAAAATTACATAGGTTCTTAACTTTTTTATTTTAGCCCAACACTGTAGATATTTGAAGTTTTTTGTTTTGGTAAGGTAGAGGATTCGCAAAACGACCAAAGACACATCACAAAAAACCTAAAACGACACCAAAGAAACGAAACCCTAACCATTCTCAAAACACCACCGTCGGCCAAATCGTCGAGCAGAAACAGCCTCACCGCAGACGGCGGCTGCGGCTGACGAAATCTTCGCGATCTCAAGCTTGTAAATGATAGAATCTTTTCAAAAATCAAATCTCAAGCTTGGACGAGTTTTAGAGGGAGAAAAAACCAGAGGGGCACTACCCTGAGTTCCGAAAACTCTGATTTGCGAAAGGTAAGTTGCGTTCTTATATTTTTGGTTTTTTTTTTTTTCCCATCATCTTCTTCTTCTCATGTTTTGGGGCATTTTGAGGTGGATCTTGAATCTGGAAGAGGGAACAATGGAGGACTCTCCAAAGGCGTTCCAATCTCTTCGAAATTGTTAGGTTTTTAGATTCTGATAAGGACTAAACTGAACTATTTCTTGAGATTTATACTTTTCTGCAATTTCTGCCGTATTCTGATCTTTGCTAAAACTTCGTTGTGGACTCATGGTAATATAGATTTATAGTACAGCGTCTTTTGGTTCTCGGTATTATGGTGCTGGGATCCTTTGGTATGGAATTGACATTGTTGAGGGATTGTTATGTAATTTTTGCCTAAGTTTTGTTGTTGTGCCTTGCTAGTGTTAAGGGTGCGTTAGGATTGCCAACAAGGCTCCTTTATCTACCGATATCATTAAGGAGCTACAGTACTTTTCGTAGTTTGTTATGAGTTATGACAATGTCTCCCACTCCTATCCTCTCACCGATATAACTCCAATTTTTTTTTATCTATTTAAATTATTAATATATTCCTACTCAACTACTTATATAAATATATAATTTATATTAAT
>QANZ01055331.1:21970-35639 GCA_003254925.1 Chamaecrista fasciculata | reverse complement strand
TCTGATTGGGTCCAATCCACCAAGGGTGGACCCATATCCCAACAATAATTTTTAACATAGTAGTTAAAATTTTAGATTTTTCTAAAAGAGTAAGGTAATAAACATATAAATTGATCCCTAAAAAATATGAATTAACAACTCTGTTTTTGAAAGAAATACTTTTAGTCACTAGTTTAAGAACTCAAAATAATTTAGTTTAAACTCTTTAATCCCTAAGGGGGCATTTGGTACACGGATTATTTTTTCATTCCCGGGAATCACATTCCCAGGAATGAGATTCCCATGATTATAAAAATGTCTGTTTGGATGAGTTAAAATAATCCTAGGATTATTTTGCAATATTCCCAGGAATGTTACAATCTTGTGTTTGGTTCAACTTTGATATTCCTGAGAATATTTAATACTTTTACAAAATTTTAGTAGGCAACTCATGTACATATTTCAGTGACCAAATTGTATATATTTACTCTTTCTAAAATGTAAAGAATATACGTTTTAAGAAAATCAAAATAAATGAAACTTTTAGGATCAAAATTTAAGTTTAACTTAAATTTGAAGGCTGAATTGAAATTATAACCATAATGTTTATAAGTGGGTTTATAAATTGACAAATGAATATAATGAGCAGAGAGGCATGCATGGAATACGCCCAAGAAGTGGAGAAGCTAGCATACAAGCTAATGGAACTGATAGCATTGAGCCTAGGGTTAGCAGCAAATAGGTTCAAAGGGTTCTTCAAACACAACACAAGCAACTTAAGGCTGAGCCACTATCCACCATGCCCTTACCCACACATGGCTCTGGGCCTAGGACGCCATAAGGATACAGGGGTCCTAACTGTGCTTGCTCAAGATCATGTTGGAGGCCTTCAAGTTAAAAGGAAATCAGATGGAGAATGGATCCTAGTCAAGCCCATCCCCAATTCCTTCATCATCAATGTTGGTGATATGCTTCAGGTATATTATATAATTGAAAGATAATATTATAAAGTCTAATTAATTTGACATGTTTCAATTATTTAGGGTACCAAACAATAAATCAAATTCTCTATAACATAATATATCACAAACGGTAGTTGTCAAATTAAGAGAATAAATTAACAATTAGATCTATTTCAAAATCTCAATTGGTATCCTTCAAAGAGAAATTAAATTGATTGTAATAAATTTTTTTTGGAGACTAAATTAATTAATTAATTAATCAGTAATTTATTCTAATTTGGCCAAAGTGCTCTTTTGGTCCCATAACTTTTGCTCTGATATCAATTTGATCTAGTAATTTTTTTTGTTTCACTTTTGGGCGTCTCATATATATTTTGCTTAAGTTACAGATTTGGTCTCGTGTTGCACTTTTGGTCCTATATCTTTTGGTCATATTGCATAATTAGTTACATATCTTTTGGTTAGGTGCAGAACCCACCATATTTATCTTTAGGTCAGGTGGGACTAACGGTGTAATTTTTTGCAAAAATATGAGGCTAATTCTGCAACTTGACCGAAAGATACGGGACCAAATGTAATACGAGACTAAATTTGCAACTTGGGCAAAAAATATAGGACCAAAAGTGCAATTAAAAAATATTATGAGACTAAATTGAGACCTGAACAAAAGCTATGAAACCAAAAGTGCACTTTGAGCTTTTAATTTTGATTGAAAGATTAATATGCATGTAAGACTTATGCATGCAGGTTTGGAGCAATGATGCCTATGAGAGTGTGGAGCATAGGGTGCTCGTGAATTCAAAGAAGGATAGATTCTCTATTCCATTTCTTTTGAGACCAGCTCTTTATACTGATGTAGTGCCTTTACAAGAACTCACAGATAGTCACAGTAATCCTCCTAAATATAAGCCAATCAATTGGGGCATCTTTCGTAGTACCAGACATCGTGGTAATTTTGTCAAATCTAATGTTGAAACCCTCCAAATTTATCACTTCAAGCTTCCCCAATAAATACTTATTATACTATAATAAGAAAATGCAACTTCATAAATTGGTTGTAAGACGTGAACTAGTGATTATTAGTAGTATTTGAATTGGATCCTCTAAAGTTCTTATATTTGTGCTTAGGTCACATAGTGGACCTTCAAGTCCCACATCCATGTTGCTATGCATCTCTAAATGTATTTAAGAACTACTTTTGCCTGTTTTGACCGGTTACTGCTTGTGTTGAAATAAAAATTTGTCTCAATGTTTATGGTTTTTTTTTCATAGAATAAAGTTTAAATTGGGGATAAGTATGGATATCTCACTAGGGTCAGAAAATTACTCTCACCTCTTTAAGAATTTAAGAGAAATTTATATATAATCCACTAAATAAAGTCTTTACATCCATCAAAAGTTGGTTAATATATATTTTTTTGTCAGTATGGTTGGTATAGTTAAATATCAACCAATTGTAGTTTTTGAATAAAAAACAAGAGAAAGAGACTAAAAGCCCAAAATAACAATGTTGTAGTACATGGGTCCGTTATCAAGCCCATAAATCTGAGAGAGAGAGAGAGAGGGCCTGGGCCCAAGGGTCTTACAATGGGACAACTTATTCTTTATTTATCCTAATTCATCCATTTGGGATGCTGAAAGAAGTCTAGGGCCTCTTGGGGATGGAGAAGCATCCTTCGAGGGAGGGTTTTTATAAAGCTCAAAGTGCACTTTTAGTTCTATAATTTTTATCAAGGTCTCAATTTGGTCTTACATCTTTTGCTCAAGTTGCAGATTTGATCCAGTGTTACACCTTTGGTCTCATATCTTTGGGTCATGTTGCAAAATTGATCCTATATATTTTAGTTATGTTGCATGATTGGTCCCATATCTTTAGGTCAGGTACAAAATTGGTTTCTGATTAGCCCAAAAGTGAACAAGTTATTTGGTCTTCTTTAATTTTAATGTGTTTATAATAATAATATATTATAATTAGACCAATTAATATGCTAAGGGTTGCACCAAGGTGTGGTGAAATAAAGTGGATAAAATAGGTTAATTAGCGTTTATTTATTGTACTTTATAAATAAGTGCTACTTAATGGTTTATTTAGTGTTTCAAATATCCAAACAGAGCCAAACCAAGAGGGAAATATCATAATATTCGAGAAGATCACGTCGAGCACAAGATATTCTTGTGCCGTTGGATGAGCCGCCGGCGCAAGGGAGGTAAATCCCGCGACGCAAGTATCTGAGTGGATTATGACGTCAGCAAATATCTTCAGCGCAATATTACGTTGCGTCGTCACTTTGAGCTAACGACCCAAGTGGGAAATCTCGCGGTGCAGGCTATTCCAGAGCTTAAACATATAATTTGAACGGCTAAGATTCAAGATACAAAGATATAGTCGAAATATCGCATATATTTTGGTGCGCTTCCGTGTTGGGCCGCCGTTGCAAGTAACGGCCCAAGCGTAAATCATTTCCTTGACTTGCGGACCAAGCACACTACTCAGTACTAGCCATTCCACGCTCTAACTCGCCAATTCACAGAAGAAACACATATTTAGTAGTTTAGAATAGTTCTCTGCCTAGAGCATGAGTAACTAAATAAGTAGATACTTGAGGAATGCCTCAAGATATGACTTGAGTTCACAATGATTCCTTGTAGAGTCCAGATGTTGATATTACATTTATGAGGTATGATCAACTTCTTCAAGTGTAATTGATTGAAAGTTGTTTATATATTAGATTTATGGATCAGTACTTTATTAGGGAATGAAACCTTGACATTACGGGTTGACGATACGGGAGGATTTCAAAAAAATGTTGGAGGTATGTTGTATCTGCTTTGTTATTCCTTTGTATCTATGCAGTCTATTGCTTCCTTTGGTTTTATAATTTTTTGAAATACTTAAATTTCTCCAGGAATCCACAGAGTTGACGTCATCCACGAGATGGAGGTTGCTTTTTCAATTCATGATATAAGAATCTAATTTTTCCCCTTTCCTCTTCAATTGTGTTAATTCTTGGACAATCCCTCGGAAAAGCTATACCTATATTTGAAAATGATGAACGTTTCAAGGCTGTGGAACGAGACAGAGATCGGAGGGATTTGTTTGATAGCTTCATGGAGGAACTTTTGCACAAGGTGGATTCCACTACCTCAACCTCTCCAACATCTATGGCATATAAGTGCATGCTCTTGGTGTATCCATGTCTTTATTTTTTTAAATGATTGATCTAATTATTTTTCAACCATGTTTTCACATTGATCACCGAGTAAAATAGTTAGCCTACTCTGATCTGTATTGAATAGTGTATAACTAAATAGATTGGTAACATTAGTTTAAAAACTAGGGTATTGAGACAGTTTGACAAACTGCTAACAATTTCAATTTCTGCATTTATGAGTGTCACACCTGACATCCCGGAAGGAAATGTAAGGTAGACACTTTATATAATAAGTAATAATATAAGTAGACACTTGAACCAAAAAGATGTAAATAAACATACATTGAGGAAAGCAATTTATATAATAATATTTACAGAAACACAAGATGAAAATTGAAATTTGAAGCAATTTATTTAATGTCAACCCAAAGACATGTGGAAATGGAACATGAGAACTCCTTTCAATTTTGTTTTTTTTTTTATGCCCAAATGAAAAAATTAATTATCTAATTTTGGAGATTTAAGGGAATCAAACAACATTTATTTTTTCTTTTTTTTTTATACAAAAAACGTGAAATGGTAAACCCTAATTAAAAAAAGGCAAGTAGACAAAAAAAAAATCAAGAACCATTACCATTTATATTAAACCAAAAGAAAATGACCACAAATAAAGTGAAAGAGGAGAGAATCATGGAGAAAAATGTGGAAGCCTTCATTGTGAATCTCCTAAATAAATGCATGACTATTTATTTCTTAAAAAAAACACCTAATTCAACCTCTGAAATTGAAAATGGGAGTCGCATTCTTTTTTTGTTTTTGTAAAGGGAAAATTTACTTTTTCAAACCCACACAAATTTCCTTTTCTGTGTTTAGGTCCTCTTTTTTTTAAATAAAGGGGTCAAAGTGCAATGAAAACAACAAGATTGAGAGGGTTCTATAGTTTCAGTCCAAGGACTAAAAAATTGGGATGTTATAATAAAAGTGTCCTTAGATTTTTATTATTTAAAAAGAACTTTTCAGATTTTTTAGTTGAGTCCTTAAATAATTTCAACCTAGTCTCAAATCTTTAGAATCTTTTTCAAAATAGTCATTAACTAGCAAAAAAAATAATTACAAAATGGTCTAAAAAAAAAAAGAATAACAGAACAATCCCAAGAAACCCAATAAAAATACAAAACAGTCCCCAGAACATACAGAAATTGCAAAATAGTCCCAAAACTACCAGAAAACCACAGAACAGTCCCTAGAAACTCAAAAAAATACAGAACAGTCCTAAAACTACCCAGAAAATAACAGAACAGTCCTAACTTACAAAGAAAAGCTACAGATTAGTCCTCAAAAATGCAATATGCGCTTAGTTCATGATTCCAGATTCACATAAACAACAGCAAAACAGAAATATAGAAGAATACGGCTCAATCACATTGCAAACGTTCAATATTTCATTCAAGAACATTAGAATTACATCCAGAAAAAGATAGAAGGAAGGAGATACAAACTTACAAACTTACAAAAAAAAGAGGACTGTATTACAATAATTCATAATCGTAGTGCGAGACACTGCGTTCAAATTTCTGATAATAACTAAGGCATGACCTAATCAACAAGTATTTGGTGTAGTGATGGACGAGCTACACACTAAGAAGAGAATTTGAGTTCCTTCTTTAAAATCGACATTGTTGGTAGAATCCAATTGTTTGATTTCTGAACTCCGAATATAATTAATCTTCGTTTAAACTGTTATATAGATATAAATAAATAACCCAAAATACCAAACTAAGGCTAGGGCAGGGGAAAAAGAATCTGATAAGTCAGATGCCAGCTGGTTTTATCTATTTATATATAAAATGGATAAAATCACATTTCACCCCCTGAACTAGACGTATATTTCATGTCAATACGTATTCGGTATTCCACCTCACAATACAACTTAGAAAATTAATTTCTCCCACAAAATTAAATCTGATCCATCCCCCTCCTTTCCTCATTATTCGCTCTTGAAAATAGTAAACAACGATCCAAAGTTGCATAACCCAAGAAATAATCAAACCACAAAATAAAGGAAATATTTTAAAAAAAATATTTAGAGAGCGCTTCAGATCTCGTTTTATGTTTAATTTTTTATAATTATGTAAAATATTATCATTTTTAATTTTGTGAAAGATTTTCAAATTTTTCTACGTGGGATTATAGATGAAGAGGGTGGGCATTAAATTATATCGGTCTGGAATTTTTGTGGAGTGAATGATATAGCAACTTTTTTGAAAAGTTAAAACGTTAATGAGGGTTTACTTATTTATAAAAGAAAGTCTTATAAGGTTTTTAATATTTTTCTATAAAATTATTTTTAAAAATTATTTTGGAAGTTCAAAAATAATTTTTGATTCTTCGAATTTTAAAATCAAATAAAAGTAGAATATTATTAAGAAAATATTTTATTTTTTAAAAATAAAAAACAATTTTTAGAGAATGAAAACATGCCATAAATCTTTTTATTTGTAAAGTAAAACTCATCAAAATTACACTAAAACTTTTGGCCGAAACCTCAAATTGATCCCTTATATATGGCGTGGATTTCAAATTGGTCTCTTATATTTCATTTATTTCAGATTGGTCCTATATAATTTTATAATTTTTTAAATTGATCATGAAAATATTGAATGTGATCATATTTCAAACAATGTTGTTTGGATTGGATAGTATGATTGATCCAACCATGAACTAGACAGTAGAGAAATTTGGTGAGGCTTAAAAAACCAAACTAGCAGCTGGACTGGATTTAACTGCTCACGACATTGAACCAACGATTCATCCGTTGGTATGTTTTTTTTTTCATGTTTTAACTTTTAATTAAAAAAATAACAAAATGATATATGAATCCCACTTAATTTATTTAAAAACCTATCTATATATGTGTTATTTTTTCTTTATGTCCTTCTTATAAGTTATAACATACTCTATTTCAATTTAACCAAAAAGAGAAAAAAAATGTTGAATTATAAATTTTAATTATGTGTATATAGTGTTCATATTTTATATATTAAAAATGATTAATATTTATTATTTATTGCATAATTTAATTCAACCGATGGTTCAACTGGTTAAACTAATCAGACCATGAATCATACACTTAGCCGAGTCTTTGAACGATTCAGTCCTAACAACATTGGTTTCAAGTTTAAATACGACGAATCTAAAACTACGAGTTTTTTTTATTAGTACTTTAGGATCATCAATAAATGAGATCAAATCGAGTCATGATAGTGGATAACTTGTTTCACGATCAAATATGCGAGGACATATATCTCTCATTTCAAGTCCGAATACGACAAGTTTGAAACTATGTGCTAACTCTTGAAGAGTTCTTCTTTGTTTAATTGATATTGTTAGTAAATAATGTCAAATTGCGCATCGGAAATATATTTGAGTAGATTTGAAAAATTATTAAAATATCTAGGATCAATATAAAACAAATAAAATATAAATGACCAAATTAGAATTCATCTCATATATAAAGGATCAATTTGAGGTTTTGGTCTTTTTTTTTCCAGTTTCCTTAAAACTTTGAGCAAATTGTCAAGTCTCTGTTTGTGATGGAGACTGTCAAAAACTAAAATTCAATATAAAAGTTTAAACTACCGAGTAAAATTAATATTCCACTATAAATATAAATATACGATATGATAATTTAAAATTTTTAATCCATTGTATTTTTCGAAAAAAGAAACTTTACTATTCCAGTATTACAAAAATATAATAAACATATCATAATGCGACATCAACCACCATAATTATTGAACCAAACAATATTTTAAACCTGAAGTACAAAACGTGAATCAAAACGATTTAAAAAATATGCTTTTGGGAAAACAACACAAAAAATATGACCACCAACTCTACTATTCAAATTTCAAAGTAAAACAAACTTAGGCAAAAAAAAAATTTTAATTTCGTCCTTAAACTTTACATTAAGAGTCAATTTCATTGTTAATATTAATTTGCTGTCAATTTCGTCCTCACTCTTTCAGATTTTGGTCAATTTCATCTTTTGCTCTTACTTTATCAAATATTAACGGTAAAATCTATGTGACTAGTGATATATAATGTAAAATTAATTAAAAAAGAAACTCAATTAATTTGATTGTGAAATTAATGACAGCCTACATACTCTTTGCTCATTTGACAGCCTATATAATGCTCTTACTTTACTCATTTGATTGTGAAACGAGCAATCCATTTTCAAAGCTCAATTTGACTTTATTTACTAACAGCCTTAACTAGATCAAGAAAAGATTTGTCAAAAGTATGTAACTCGGTATTTGTTGCATTTGAACTTGAAAAAAAAGGGATATAGCCATATCTAGTCATTAGACTCAAGGAGTGAAACTTTTAAAAAATATATAAGACAAAAATTGCAAGAAAAAAGATAAAAAACTAAATTGTAACCTATCCTAAAGATAAGGGACCAACATTATATTTGGGCCTACTTTTTATTGTCTTTAAGAATTTTAATATACTTTAACTAATATCTTAAAAGTATTAATTAAAATAATTATCTTTTCAATAATCAATTTTTAAGAATACAATATTTGTTGTATTTGAAGCATACCCATAATATATATATATATATACATACATACATATTTGGTATGGACACACCACATGTTTATATTTGGTTATCAAGGCCAAATTGTAAATTTGATCCCATATCTTTTTCTTAGTTCCCAATTCGGTCGTGTATTTTTTTTGTTTCACTTTTGGTTACATATCTTTGGGTCAAGTTCCAATTTGGTCCCATATCTTTTCTTGTTGCAAAATTTGGTCTCATATATTTGGGTTAAGTGTAAAATTAGTCATATACCTTTGAGTAAGGTGGAACTAATGGTTGGTTCTTTAGCGAAGATATAAGACCAATTCTCTAACCTGATCAAAAGATATGAGACCAAATTGAGACTTTTTACAAAGATATGTAATCAAAAGGGCGACAAAAAAATACAAGACTAAATTGGGAGCTAAGCAAAAGAAATGAAACTAAATTTCAACTTTGGCCTTTTATATATATATATATATACATATTTGGTTTGGCTACATTTTTATATTTGGTAGTATTTAAATAAAAAAAGTATTAAGCTAAATGATATAATAGAAAAACTAAACAGTTTTTACAATCAGTAAGATAACTTCAATCTAATAATACATGAGAAGAATAATTTAAATATTGTTGAACCTTATAAAAGCAAATAAAACCGACCAAAATGGATGTTCAGATCCAATCAAATCCAAACTGATTAAAACCGACCAAAATCGATTATGTAGTCGATTGAATTGGATGAAAATCGATTGGTTCGGTTAGGTTGGTTTTGAAAACCAAAAACTGACCGAACCAAGCCGAACTATATTAATAATTTAATTAAATATTATTTATATTGTATTAAATAAATAAATACATATCTCTAAATCTAATTTCTAATTTTTGCTTATCAAGTCGTCACACACACTCAAACTTAGTCACTTTTTATTTCACAATTCATAGTTTTACACTTAATCCTTCCTTCATCACTTCATCTTCGGGTAAGTCTATAATGCAAAGTTTAATTCTTGACATGGGATGCAATGGGTTACGAGCCTTCAACTTTCATTCTTCATCACAATTCGCAGTTTCTAATATTTTTTTATATTTTCTAGATTTTATATATTTTGTATTTTTCAGATTTTTAACTTAATAAATATATAGAAAACAGATTAACCGATCCAATCCAAACCGATTGAAGTTGGTTTGGATTAGTTCGGTTGGCTCAAAATGACTGAATTGGTTGGATGACTTTGATTGTCATACAATTTGTTTGGTTTGGTAGAAAAAAATATTAAAATCGATTCAAACCGAAGTTTAAACACCCCTAAAACTTAGTGTTGTCAACAAATTGTTTACCATTAAACTGAACTTTCTGTATATTAGAAAAGTAGTGTTTATCTCAAATGTAAATGTTATAGACACCTCCATCAATTTGTCAAAATATTAAATGCTTTTCAACATAAGTATTCATATTTGAGTCAATCTAACGTTGAAACAATTTTTTTTTTTTAAATAAAAGACTAGATCCATAAATAAGTCTAAGACAAAATCACTACTTAATTAATGAGACATATATAAGATATGACTTATTAATTAAAAAATTAAGGTAAATCACAATTTGATACTATGAGGTATATTGGCCGATTCTATTTTGGTACTTTGTTCTTTCAAATGACATTTTAGTACTCTAATCTATTCGTCTTTAGTACTTTAGTACCAAAAACTCTTTTTTCGTTACTTTTTTACGAAAAAAGCACGAGTAGATCACGTGCATAGTAAATAACATGAAATCTACTTTCTTAAATTTAGCTTTCTCGATCCAGCCTAAAAAAAAAAATGAAATCCCCTAGCTTTAAGTACATACTGAATCATTTTTTTTAGAGGTTGAGTCGTGTTTCTTGGAGGTTGCATTATGAAATTTGAGTATAAGATTATGAATTTCGTGTTTTTGATCATGCACATGACTTGCTCATGTTTTTTTCGTAACGTAAAAAAGTTTTGAGTACCAAAGTGCTAATAATGAATAAAACAGGATATAAAAATGTCAATTTTGAAAGAATATGATACTAAAGTGGAATAAATTTATACCTCTGGATACCAAAATATAATTTACCCAAAAAATTAAAACAAGATAAAAAATATAGAAGAATTACAAATATTAGAACTCCTCCTTATACAACTGAAAAAGATGAAGAAGAGCCCCCGTGAAAAAAAAAAGTAGGGAGAAAGACGAAGAGAGAGTTATATTTAGCAATATTAATGCTTTTTTTTTTTTGGCCTGAGCAATACATAAATAATTTTGTCGCCATTTTTAATACACATCTAACTCCAAGATATTTTACTCTGAGAGGCGCGTTTGTGTTAATAACAACAATAATAATGAAACATAAATAGACTATTATAATTTTTTTGTAATTTTTTTAAATATATATATATATACATATATTTGGAATCATACTCTTTTCTTCATCAAATAAAATTATATTTTACTTTTGGATTTGCTCATTCCATAGGAAAAAGAATGAAAAAAAGTCATTCCTTTTACGTATTTGAAATGATTTGAATTGAATTCTATTTTTATAAATTACCAAAAAAAAATTATCCAAAACAATTAATATCATTTTAAGGCCTGCAGTTAATGTAAGTTAAAAGTTTCTAATCTTTGATTAAAAAAAATTATCTTATTGGTTGCGTCACAATCACAATCACAATCACGTATTCAGTCTCATGGGGAAAGTAAACTCATAATTCTGTGTGGATAAGTCTGGTTTTGGATACTTTCTATGATTGATTGCAACTTGCTAATAGGACATATACAGTATGCAAAACAAATATATATATATATATATATGTATATATATCATTTATTTTAAAATATTTTTTAATAAAAATGAAAATGAAGAAACTAATAATTCTTTTTTAAAAAAATTACTAAATTAATAGTTCAATTATTAAAAGATTATAGTAACATATTTATTAATCATTTTTATATATTAAATAGTTATATTATTTTAATATTTTAGAATCTAAAAAATATGTTTCAATTTTTAAAAATTGAATTATTAATTTAATGATAAAAAGATTAATTTACTCAAGTAAATTATAATCATACTTTATATTTTCAATATAATAAAATTAAAGTATGTCATATTTAACCACCGCTCTTATTTCTCTATTTTTTTTTTCATTTTTACTNAACCCAACCCAACCCGCGAACCCGCAAATATATATAATATATATTTTTATAATTAATTACTAATATATATAATATATTATAGAGCAAACTAACAATTTAGTCTTTGAAAGACCACTGAGCTAACAGCTCGATCCTTG
Source organism: Chamaecrista fasciculata (assembly GCA_003254925.1). Lineage (NCBI taxonomy): Eukaryota > Viridiplantae > Streptophyta > Magnoliopsida > Fabales > Fabaceae > Chamaecrista > Chamaecrista fasciculata. The sequence goes on along the minus strand of QANZ01055331.1, from coordinate 23,640 downwards.
AAAAGATTGAAATGTATAATTTAGTCCCTAAAAGATCAAAATGGTATACTAATTAGTCCTTTTTATGGACTAAATAATATATAGTTTTAATCTTTCAGGGACTAAAAAGTATACCATTTTGATCTTTTAGGGACTAAATTGTATATTTCTATCTTTTAGGGACTAAATTGTTAGTTTACTTTGTGTTATTTTGTTGTTTAAAAAAAAAAAGATTCAACCCGCGGGTTTAGCCCAACCCAACCCGCTGATTGATGTGCGGGTTGGACTGGGATTTTCCCTCAGCCCGCCCCAACCCAGCCCGCGCTCACCCCTAAATTGCTTAATATCTTTCTATGTATCTTTGTCCCTTTTTATTGCTTTTCAATATATTTAAAGACATTAATAAATGAATATGAGAATTGAAAATTAAATTAACAAAGAACTTCATTAAAAGAAACAAACAAAATTAATTTTCTTATTTATTTTTTAGTTTTTCAAACATCATTATCTTTGTTAATGAATATTGTTTAATTGAAACGATTATTTCACAAAATAATGAGTTTCGGATCAAATGTCTCTTAAAATTTATATTTAATTTTTTAAAATACTTTGAATGAAAAATATAATATCTTTTCTGGTTGCTTATTCCATTTTTGAGACTTCACTTAATTAATCTACACATGATTTACACCTCATATTTAGCAATGATGAGAGAATTCTTTAACATAATTAATTATTTATAAGGTTTTAAATATGAAATATTATCGAAACAATACTAAATTTTTTATTATTTGGATATCTAATATTTATAAATATATTATTTTTAAAATATGAATTTCATAAAAATATATAAAATAACAAAATTTTATTATAATTTAAAATAATATAAATGATAATTTAAAATTAAGGCCAAAGTGCGAATTTGGTCTTTTATCTTTGCTCCAGGTCTCAAATCAGTCTTATATTTTTTTTTATCTCGAATTTGGCCCTGTATCTTTGGTCCAGGTCCCAAATCAGTCCTATATCTTTTTTAGTCTTAGTTTTGGTCCCATATGTTTTGAGAACCTTCCACCGTTAGTCTTTAGTCAATTTTAAACCGTTAACTAGGCAAATTCAGTCAGGAAAAATTATAAATCAGTCCTTTAAATTATAGTTTAGTTTTGAAAACTTCAAGTCCCTTTCACTTTAGTCTCTGACTATCAAAAGAAAAGTGAAAGAGCATCCCTGAAGATTCTCAAACCTTACATCTTGGTCCCTAATCCATGAATTCTTTATGAAATGGAATAGAAATACAAAAAAAATACAAATTAAAGCAAATAACAGAGGGACCAAAACTGAAAACACAGAAAATTTAAAACCCACCGAAAAATGTCCCAAACTCGCTGGAAAACGTAAGAAAATTGCCGAAAAACTCAAGAACTCATCTAAAAATCCTAATTCTCACTGAAATTCCACTCAAATAATCGCCCTGAAATGCTTCAAGAAAGAATTTTCGAAAATCCAAACTTCTTCTATCACCTCCCTTTGAATGAGTTTGGATTTTCAAAATTCTTTCTTGAAGCATCTGAGGGTGATTTGAGTGAGATTTCAATGAGGATTGAGGTTTTTGGATGAATTCTTAAGTTTCTCGACGAGTTTCGTACTTTTTTTTGGGCGAGTTTGGGGTATTTTCTGGGGGGGGGGGGGGGGGG
>QANZ01055331.1:0-13906 GCA_003254925.1 Chamaecrista fasciculata | reverse complement strand
TATATATATATATATATATATGAATCAAAGTTTACAGATATTAAAATTGAAAATTTCTATCATATTTTATATAAATCTTTTCTTATAGTTTATAGAAGCTAAATTTTTAATAAAAAAAATTCATTTACTGACTTACTATATATATGGATGAGAACAAGACCACAATTAATCACTTCAATAACTTAAATGCTAATGGATGGAATTATTTGATAAATAGTTTTCAAATTATAGAGTTTAAGTTACAAATTTGTTAAAAGTATAAAGATTAAATGATTAATTTAACCTAAAATCAATATATTTTACTTCCTTAGAAGCAGGATGTGGAAACTCTGAAGTCTAAAATCTAAAATGATCAAACAAATCTAAATGAGAATAAGTAAAATTGGAGGGCATATATTTGTTTGCTTTTATGTATTTATAAGTAATTAAGTCTAGATTTTCTTGCTCTTATAATTATGGAACAAATGTAATATTTATAATATCCATGACTTTTTTTAATGTTATATAACTCACATTAATCATGCATTAGGGTGCCTTTGGTATGTTGTGATCTCATACCCGTCATCTTATATATTATGGTATCTTGGATATCTGGCGTTTGGTAACGTCATGATGTCGTTATACGTCGACATCCAAAATAACATCCTGTCATCAGATGACAGAAAAAAGAGTGTGATCTGATGTCGACACAAAAACTATGTTATCTCAGATGACAGGGTTTGCAAGGGCATTTTTCAATCAAAGTTCCAATTTTACCCTTTTTGGTTTATTTGTTTTTTTTAATAAAACTTACTATATATTTGGTTCCTAAATTTATAACTAGTCAACTAATTTGTTAATGAATAATCAAAATATATGACTCATTTATCGAATTATTTCAATTGTTAATAATTTAGTCATTGGGTCAAATTTAGGGATCAAAAAGAAATTTAATATAAATTTAGGGATAAAAAAGTTTTAATAAGTATAAATTTAGGGATTAAAAAATATAAAATCAGTTCAAATTTAATGACTAAATCATATATTTATTTTGAAAATATTATTATATGTTTTTAAGATGTTAATAAGGGTAAATATGGACATTTAAAGAGGATTAATGTTATTCATAAGAGAGTACCAAACATACGCATCTTATATCTCTGACATCTGCTATTGTCATACCAAACATTGATATTATAAATATCAGATATCTTATACTATGATATCAAATACCACGACATTTGAGATACTACGACATTTGAGATGACAGCGTACCAAACGCACACTAAGAGTATGTTTGGTGCGATGTCATCTCATGCCCATCTTATATATGATGGTATTTTGAATGTCTAGCATTTGGTAACGTCATGATGTCATCATACAACGACATCCAAGATAACAAACTGTCATCAGACTTAAGCAAAAAAGGTGTCATCTAATGACAACACAAAAATTATGTCATCTCAGATGACATGGTTTGCAAGGGTATTTGTCAAATAAAATTCCAATTTTACCTTTTTTATTGATTTGTTTCTTTAATAAAATTTACTATTTGGTTCTTAAATTTATAATGAGCTCACTAATTTGTCCATGAATAATCAAAATATGACTAATTTTCTGAATTATTTCAATTGTTAATAATTTAATCCTTGGGTCAAATTGAGGGACAAAAAAATCTAGTACAAGTTTTTATCTATATATAGAGAGGTGCAGATGGGTTCATGGATACAGAAAATCAAAAGACATTCCTCTGAGGTCTTGGAACCCAGAAAATCAAATTGTTGCAATATTTCATTGTGATGAATCTATATACATCTACCATGGAGAGGAATTTTGAATTTCGACTGTGTAAGCTCTCTCATCTCTCTCACATCTGTTATATAAGATTTATCAATTGTCTTTGTTTATCAATCATTCTAATTACTATCAATTATCACCGTCAACTACTCATAATATAATATCATCTATCTTTCACCTTCTTATTCGTCTCTTCTATGTTCTCTAATTCTAAGCAGTTTATTGTTTCTATAGGTGCTAATGATGAAGTTTGTATGATTGATTTTAATGAGGTTGGGAACTAATCAATAATATATCAAGCTCTCTTTTTTCTCGTGTTTTTACTATGTTACCAGGTTGGTTCAACTAATCATTAATACATCGGGCTACTTGATTGTAGTTCCAGTTTGATTCAACTAAGTAATAGTCAGCAGTTACCAGAAAGTGAAAAGTGATTTGATATCTCCTGTCATTCTTCAGTTCTTCATTTTTCCAGTTTAAATTAGTATCACTCCCATCCTTCTGTAAGACTAACTTTCCTGGTGTTTGTTGGTATTTAACTATCGTCATAATGCTACCAGGATAATAAGATATGGGATTCTGTCTTTTCTCCATGAAGTTGATGACTCTTTTTTTTTTTGTGCAGTATTACATACCTGCCAGGCACTGGAAGAAAGTTCCGTTCACTGATATCTGTTCAGAGAATGACAGAATTTCTTCACATAGACTTGATTGTTGGAACTGCAGTGCAGAGAAAATACCTCTGTACTCTGAAAGGCCACTCTGTAACACCCCGATAGTTGGAAAAGGACCTATTTGAAAGAAAATAAAGTTTGACTGATCTCAAACAATTATAAAAGAGTAATTTCTAAGAAGATATTGGGAGAAGAGAATAAATCATGGTAAGATTAGTGGAAAAATGGGGTTAGTTATGAGTTGAATCCCGTGAGGGGACTAAACTGAAAAGTAAAGAAGTTATCGTAATTTACGGTAAATGAGAATTTGAGAATAATGAAAGGTATAAATATGATTTAAATGAGATGAAGAAATTTTATCGTGGAAGAGAAATGAGTTTGAAAGTGATACACACCCCTACTTAATAACAACAAAGAGTAACTTGGAAGAATTTGGAGAGGAAATTCATGGGAGCTTTTGTGGACAAAGTTAGAGACTCAAGAATAAGATTGTATGCTGAGAAACTGGATGCAGTATAGCAGCTATGGTTCATCCTAGATCACATGTTAGATAAGCTTATTAACCCAAGTTAAATTCGTTGATGAACCAAAAGTTTATTAACTGCTCACTTTTTAAGTGGGTTAAGCCAATGGTGGTGAAGGTGAGCCTCAATCAACCACCTCAGTTAATCAAAATGTATCCTGCGAAAAAAAGGTTATGACTTATATGATTTCTTCAATGCTCTGCAACAAATATATGAACATAGTCAGGAATTGAGTACTGGACATTCAAAATTCTCTGCAAGCAATATCTAACAGTTTAGGCAAAAAAAAAAAAAAAACTATTTCCATCAAATTACTATGTTGAGTCAAAAAGGGTGGAATGAATTACATGTATTGTTTTGCGGAAATTTTTTGGTTCATCTGGATCCTCAAAAGGATATGCACCCACCAACATTACATATAAGGTTACCCCACAAGACCAAACATCTGCAATCTGAGACACATTTAAGTGACAAAATCATCAGACTAAAGCAATCAAAAATTAATTAACAAACAAAAAACTAAAAATAAAACAGAGCTAGCCCGAATGCAGTGCTCATGCATTACCCATGACCTATTTCTAAAACCCTACTTATTCCCCCAACAGAGGAACAAACATGACAACTCTTCTAATGAGAGAAAAAGATTTTCCTTTTTCAATCTTCCAGTCAAGGTAATATCATATTAGAATGACATCAAAATTTATGCGTTTTCAGTTTTGTCACCTCTGTCATTTACTTTAATTTGTGTTGTTTTTGCATTTCTATTTCATTTCATGAAGACTTCATGGATTAGGGACCAAGATGTAAGGTTTGAGAATCTTCAGATATGCTCTTTCACTTTCATTTTGATAGTCAGGGACTAAAGTGAAAGGGACTTGAAGTTTTCAAGACTAAACTGTAATTTAAAATGGGCGGAGGACTAACGGTGGGAGGTTTTCAAAACATATGGGACCAAAATTGAGACAAAAAAGATATAAAACTGATTTGGGACCTGGAGTAAAGATACAAGACTAAATTCGAAATAAAAAAAGATATAGGACAGATTTGAGACCTAGAGCAAAGTTACAAGACCAAATTCACACTTTAGCATGTGTTTCATTGTTAGATAACTCCTGAAAATTGAAAAGTCTTACAAGATCTTCTATTTTTCTTTTACTTTTTGTAGAAATTTTTTTGTTAAAAGATTTTTTTTAAAGTTTCCTAATTATTTGTGTTCTTAAAATTGATCGAAACTTAGAATTGAGTAACTTAAAAAAAAAAAAAAAAAAATTATTGATCTTTAATAGAAAAATCTAATACGAATAGAGTGTCTATATCAAAAGTTTATTGAATGTTTTTATCACTTTTAAGAATTCAACAAGTTCTCCGTCCGAGTGTGTATATATTTAAAAATAATAAAATAATAAAGAAATATAATTATTTAATAGAAAAATATAACACAAAAAGTGTCTATACCAAAAGTTTTTAGAGTGTTTTACTCCCTCCGAATTACAATATCTGTTATAATTTAGTGGGTATGTAAAAACTAAGAAAATGATTAATTTATTTTAAACTTAAAAAAGTATAAGATAAAAGACTACACTATGCTTGTTTATTCTTTCTTATTTTCGAATGATACTTATTATTAAGCTATGAAGCATTGACACTTCATTTTGAGGGCGTGCCGCCGTGTCAGACACATGTCCATGTCTGACACTCGTACGACACTCATACGACACATATTCATAAATTATAAAATATAAAATCAATTTTTTTACTTTAACATAACAAACAATAAAAAATAGGGTAAATTACAAAATAGGATCCTGTGGTTTGGCCCTGTTTCAGATAGGGTACATGTGGTTTGAAAAGTTTCAAATCGGGGCCTGAGGTTAACTCTGTTTGCAAAATAGGGTCTAGGTGGTTTTGACCGTCAAAAAACTAACGGTGCACGTGATAATTTGCCTAACAATCTCAGGGTCTTTAGTTAAAATACTATTTTAAGACCCTAACTATTAATTTTTTTGCGTTTGAATCCCTATTTCTTACGTCGTCATGTTAAAATACTATTTTAAAATACTATTTTTGCGTTGGTTAAAAATAGTTAGGGTCTTAAAATAGTATTTTAACTAAAGACCCTGAGATTGTTAGGCAAATTATCACGTGCACCGTTAGTTTTTTGACGGTCAAAACCACCTAGACCCTATTTTGCAAACGGAGTTAACCTCAGGCCCCAATTTGAAACTTTTCAAACCACATGTACCCTATCTGAAATAGGGCCAAACCACAGGACCCTATTTTGTAATTTACCCTAAAAAATAATGACACATACGATATATATTATGAATAGATATTAAAATTTAAAATTTTCATCAAAATTTATAAATTTTTAATTATTAATATATATAAATATATGTCGTATCATATTGTGCAAGTTTAAGAATTTGACGTGTCGGTGTATCCATGTCGTGTCTCATGTCCGTATCAGTGTCCAAGCTTCATAGTTGTTAAGAGAGAATAGCTAAAGATAAAATTATATTATAAAAAAATAATTAATACTTTCTTAATTTTTATAAAACATTAGATATTTTAAAACATAAAAATTCTCTCAACTTAAACAAATATATATTATGAACCGGATGAAGTATCACTTTCACAATTCAACAAATTTTTAGCCTGATATAATACCGTTACAAATGCTTAATGTTTGTCAATTTCATTTTTCTTCTTTTCTATGTTTGTAAGATTCTTAAAATTAGTTCAAACACCGATGACACACAATGCATGGTTCAATAAAATTAATCCATTGGATAATTATGCACTACCATGCATAAGCGTTGACTTGAGGTCTCCTATACATACATATATAGAAGAAGCAACCTAAACTAAGGAATCAACATAGTAAATAAATCTTAATACATTGAGATGCATGCATTGCACCAGTGTCACACAGAATCTTTTATTATTATTCAAAGGTTGCACCATACAAGTAAAGATGAAAAACATGCAAAAGTCAAACCCTAATTAGTTCTTAATAATTAATTAGGGACTCTATTAACATTATATTGTTTATTTGCATTATTGTGTGTAGTGTTTGCCCAAAGGATAGGAAAACCCTAACCATATAGTTTAAGGGTAGCTACTAGCTAGAGTTGTTAGATTAGTTAGTTTAACATTTTTTTTAAGTTCAACCATTAGGTACTTTAATTCTTAAGAAAACAATAATATAATTTTCAAATCTACAAATACAGGTCATTTAATTTTATTGTTCTATTATATATCCTTAGGATTTAAAATAAATATTGGTTTTTTTTATAGTAATGTGAAATTGGTATAAAATAACTATTTAAACAAACTTCAACGTTTGGGATGAAATAACAAATTAAGTACTTTTAAGTTTTATCTCTATAAATTATAAAATTTCATATAGTTGACATTTTTTGTTTTGCTAAAACAAGACGTGTGTTCATTACTTTCACCGACCAAATTCATTGGTTAATGCATCTTGTTTAAAATTAAACGAGAAATTTCCGAAAATAAATATTTGACCTTGACTTCATAAGTCGTAAATTAGTTTATTAACATGAAATTGAATGGTTTTCTTGAATAGTATTCCAAACCCATACATTTTGGTTTCGTGCACTCCAGTCATATAATAAAATGGTTGAAATAAGAGGGTCGAGTATTTTATGGGAAATTGACTTTCTTTCTTAAAAATTCTTTTATACTTTTTTTAAAAAACAAAACGTTTATTTGATAACATTATTTTTCTATTTGGTTTTAAATTTTAAAAAATAAAAAATTATTTTTAAAACTTAAAAAATATAAAATTATTAGTAGGTGTTCTAAATTCTTAGAATAAGTTTTAAGAAAAAATTTACATATAAGAATCAAACAGACTTTATATTTTTTTTTGATAAGCAACGGTGGGCAAGCCCACAAAAAAAACAAAACACAGAAACAAAACACCCCCAAACAGACAGGAGGCAAAACGACCAACTTAAACAACCCTAGGCAAACTCAACCCCACAGCATCACGAAGGAGGAGAACACCTATGTCCCGCGGAGGCTGCAAGTAACGAACCACCTTTCTGTCGCCAGCATCATCCCGGCCGATCCCGGCAAGCCTATCTGCACAGGTATTGGCCTCACGCCACTTGTGAGTCAATGTCCATCTTCTAAAATTTCTTAACAAGTCTTGAATGATCCTCACTAAAGTGTCAATCTCCGCTTCCAGAGGCTTCCGTTCAGTGACAACAGCCACCACAAGTAAAGAGTCACACTCAATCTCCAGGTGTATTTATTTGGTTTTAATCTTTGCAACTAATTGCAATAATGTAATTAAAAAAGATTGTTAATAAGTAGGAAGATCCTAATCCATCTTTTTTTTTTTAAAGATGTGTTTAGATTGGAAGTTAAGGAAGAGAAGAGAAGGAAGAAAGAGAGGTTTGAAATCTCTTCATTTTATTTAGAAAGTCACTGAATGGAGAGAATAAAATGAGATATTAATTTTAATATAATGTTAAAATGATAGATAAATCAAATTAAATAGTCTTATTAATATTAACATCATTATTCATTAAATTTATATGTAATTAATTTTTTATTAATATATACAACAACAATAACCAAAGCCTTTTTTTTCCACTAGGTGGGATCAGCTAAATGGATTAACTGACGCCAACGTGTTCTATCCTTACACATGTCAATCTTTAGGTAAGAACCTTAAATCACTCTTGTTGGTAGTGATTCTCTTTTCCGAATTGCTGCCTTCCTTAAGTTGTCCTTAATTAAGGACTTCTATTCTCAGCTCGTCCTTAATTGAAAAAAATCACTCAGATTTTATTTATTGCCTTTCATTGGCAACAATTTCCTAGCGGTGGTTCACTATCATCGGCACCTTTGATGGCTCTTGATTTTTCAGCTTACTAACTGGTAGTCCGGATTGGGTTAGAGACAGTTATGTGTTTCTTACTCTATTTGGAGGTTTCTATATCATTAAGGCCTTAATCGCCATATCCTATTAACTTTGTTTGCTTGTCCTTAATCGACGAAGTAAATATGACTCCTATTCCAATTCGTCCTTAATTGACGTTACCAATGGCCTCTAAGGTGCTAAAAGGAGTACAAGCTCTATTGAAGAGAGCCCCTGAGACTCCAACAAGAACACAACCAATTACTAGTTTTGTCCTTAATTGACAACTGTTATTTATACGTCCTTCATTGATGAATTAATCTTCGGCCTTCATTACCATACGTCCTTCATTGACAAATTAATCGTCGGCCTTCATTGCCATACGTCCTTCATTGACGAATTAACCTTCGGCCTTCATTGCCATTATCTTCTTCCAACGACAACAATATTTAAAGAAGCTCAAATTTCAATCAAGATCCAAGCTGCGAATGAAAAATTCCAATTCTTAGCTTGAGGGGGAGTGTTGAGAAATCTAGAATTATCTAGAATTATTTTATTTTGTATTTTATCATTATCTTTTAAGATTAGAAATATCTTATTAGAATCTGATTTATATCTTATCAAATATTAGATTAGATATCTTTTGTTATTATTTTTTCCAATTAGGATTAGGATTCCTAACTTGATTAGAAATATTTTCTTTTATTTAAATATTGTAAACCTTTTTGCTTATGATGAAATAATATTACAAATATTATTCTCAAAAAATCATCGTAACGGCTTCTTCAAAGTGGGAGGACTCAAGACCACTCATTGCAGATAGTCAAGAGTTCAGGTTTGAATGATGATAAAATTAAGCATAAAATTTGAAAGGTGATGCGAAAAGGAGTTGTTTATTGTCAATTGGATCTGGAAAGTTCAGTTTCAATCATATTATTACTTCTGATGATGGATATATCCAATTTAAGAATTAAAAGTATTTGTATATAATTCTGTACTTGTTCTAGAAATTTTTTTCTAATAGTTTCATTATTTCTTTTTCTTTGGGTATATGCTTTGTTTAGATCAATCGGAGATGAGATCTATTGCAAGGAAATTTTTTTTTTTCGTAGAAATAGGTTTCATTAAAGTAAACAGAACAGAGTGTCACAAGGAAATTAAAACATAGTAACAACTAAAGCAGCAAAAGCAAAGAAATGCCCCAGTGAAGCATAATCACCCAATTCCACGAGGAAAAGAAGTACCAACAAAGTCAGCATAATACATTGCTGAAACAAAAGGTGGGCAAGAAGCAAAAGACATAAACTGACATTGAGAACTAATAGAGCAGCACCAGCTAAAACATCCACAACTTGATTCTCTTCACGAAGGGTGTGTGAGACCTTGTTGTTGCTAAAAAGGGTAAGACAAGACCTGCAAGCATTGAGTAATGGAGCCAAAGGGTGAACATTATGATTAGGAGAGTTTTGAAGCAAATTAACAAGAGTTAAGCAGTCAGATTCCAAGGAAATATTTGAGGAATTCATTATACAACTGAAAGAAGAGGCAAAAGAGAGTGAACGAACGTGTAAGGAGGAAAGGGTATGAATTATTTTTTCTTTATATTATCATTACTGTGACTATTACTGCTGCTGCTACTACTACTATTGTTCTTGTGATTTGAGTTTGTTATCTACTACTCCTTATCTAAAAGTAACAAATATTCAACATATGAAGTGAATATATATNCCCCCCCCCCCCCCCGCTATTTTTGCAAGAATCAACTATCGGAATTCTTCATCGAACCACGTAAGGCCCCTCGGGTACTTTTTAAAATCAAATTTAAATTAGAGATTTGATTTTCTTAGTTCTTCATTCATCATCTATAAATAGAGGGTCCGATGGAACAGCAAGGGAGGTAGCTCTACTCTTGACTCTCTCTCTTCATTCTCTTTTCTTTTACAATATAAGATAGTATATATTTATAATAATTTAAAGGTCAAAGTGAAAACTTGGTCTCATATATTTTGTTCAATTCCCAATTTGGTCTTGTATTTTTTTTTATACTTTTGGTCTCATATATTTGCAAAATGTCTCAATTTGGTCACATATTTTTTGGTCAAGCTACAGAATTAGTCTCATATATTTGCAAAACAATCAAACTTGATTGGTTTACATCATATTTTAAATTTGAAATGTTAATTAGTACTATAATAATATCAATAATGAAAAATTAAATTTGAATTTCTATAGCTAACTTTTTAATTAATTTCATAATTAAATATATAATTTAACCAGAGAATTTTGTCAATAAATTTATTTGCACAATTCTATATTATGTTAATGGTTTTGTTATAAATTAGAAGATTTAAGAATTTTTTAAATTTGAATTATTTAAGACTTTGTCATTAAGTTTATTGATTATAAGAGGATATGTACATCAAAGAAATATGTCATTTATCTTAGAACTAATTGCACAAAACAAGATTTCATTATCAAATTTATCTTTAAAAACAAAATTTTAAAGTGTATATATATAGTACGAAGTAGATATTTAGTATAATTTATTTGTATAAATAATTAGTATGTGAATTTTAAAATTTTGTTTATTTTGTTCTATAATTTATGGGATTAGACTATAGACTTCATCAATATTTTAATATATGTCAATGATCTTAATTATATACCGAGATTATGGAAATTGATTTATGGGAATTTGTGTGTATATTTTTTGACGATCGTATAATTTTTCAGCGACTATATAATTTTTCAACGGCTTATCTGTCATTTTTCTCAAAATGGTTCACCGGACAAAGTTTGAAAGTGATACACACCCCTACTTAATGACAACAAAGTAACTTGGATGAATTTGGAGAGGGAATTCATGAGAGCTTTTGTGGAAAAGTTAGAGAGACTCAAGAATCAAGATTGTATGCTGAGAAACTGGATGCAGTATAGCTGCTATGGTTCATCCTAGATCACATGTTAGATAAGCTTATTATCCCAAGTTAAATTCTTTGATGAACCACAAGTTTATCAACTACTCACTTTTTAAGTGGGTTAAGCCAATGGTGGTGAAGGTGAGCCTCAATCAATCACCTCAGTTAATCAAAATGTATCTTGCGAAAAACAGGTTATGAATTATATGAATCTATGAAGGAAAAAGGAGAGGTAAAGACTAAATTAGACAATTATGTGAAATGAGGACTTATTAATAAAAATATTTATATATTTAATTTTTTTATAATTATGTGAAATGATTTTTAAGTTACCTCAAGTTTTGCAGACTGTGGAAGGGGAGAGGGTGGGTATTAAATTACATTGATCTGGAATTTTGTGGGGTGAATGATATAGCAATTTTTTTTTGAAAAGTTAAAACGTTAACTGAGGGTTTACTTATTTATAAAAGAAAGTCTTATAAGGTTTACAATATTTTTCTAAAAAATTATTTTTAAAAATTATTTTGGGAGTTCAGAACATCTTTTTAGATTTTAAAAATAATTTTTGATTCTTTGAATTTGAATATCAAATAAAAAAATAATATTATTAAGAAAATATTTTTAAAAAAAATAAAAATGATTATTAGAGAAGGAAAACATGCCATAAATCATTTTATATGTAAAGTAAAACTCCACAAAATTACACTAAAACTTTTGGTCAAAAAAGAAGCCGTAAGATTTGGGAAAAAAAAATGAAAACAAGTAATTTAAACAAGGTTTTTTGTTTGTAGGCTTTTCAGGCCAAAACCTCTAATTGGTCCCTTATGTATGGGATAGATTTCAAATTGGTTCCTCATATTTCATTTATTTCAGATTGGTCTTATATAGTTTTATAATTTTTTAAATTAATCCCAAAAATACTGAATGTGGTCATATCACATTCGTTTCAATCAAACAATCATAAACCAGACACTAGAGTGATTTGGTTAGGTTTAAAAAATCAAACTACCACTTGGACAAGATTTAACTACTGAGAAGCTCAATCACAGTTCAAACAATCATAAACCAGAGTGATTTGGTTAGGTTTAAAAAATCAAACTACCACTTGGACAAGATTTAACTACTGAGAAGCTGAATCACAGTTCAACCATTGGTCTAGTTTCATGTTTTATTTTTAAATAAAAAATTAATATTATAATATCTAAATCCCACTTAATTTATTTAAAAATCTATTTATGTATGTGTTATGTTGTCTTTGTATTCTTATTATAACATACTTTGTTTCAATTTAACCAAAAAGAGAAAATGAATGTTAAACTATTGGTTTTAATTATGCCTGTATATAGTTTTCATATTTTATATATTTAAAATAATTAATATTTATTATTTAATGTATCATCTAGTTTGACTAATAGTTCAACTAGTTAAACCAATCAGACTGTGAATCGAACACTTGTCTCCGTCTTCAACGATTCGGTCCTGACAACATTAGTTTCAAGTTTGAATGCAACGAACTCAAAACTATGAGTTTCTTTTGAGGAGTACTTTGAAACCGTCAACAAATGAGGTCAAAATGAGTCTTGAAAGCGGGTAACTTATATCACGATTAAACAAGTGAAGTCATATCTCTTTCACTTCAAGTCTGAATGCGACGAATTTGAAACTATGCGCTAACTCTTAAAGAGTTCTTTCTAGGCCCAATTAATATCATTAGTAAATAACGTCGAATTGCATATCAAAAGAAGTGTTCTTAAAACCAGATCGGTTGAACCGACTAGTAGTCCAATCTGAGTCACATACAAAACCCCTTAGTCCAAGAACCAGCCAAAACTGGTGATGAACCGGTCTAATTTCTTTTCTTTTTTTCTTTTTTTGCTTTTTTTCTTCTTTTTTAAAATTATGAGTCAAATGTTGGAGAATATTGATTATGTACCGAAATTTGATAGAAAAATGATCATAAAATGTCATTTGATGACGTTATATTGATGAATATTATGAAAATTAACTATATTTATATTAATTCATGTTAATTTACGAAACTTTTATTTATATGCTAATGTTATAATTGTATTTGGTAACTTAATTAGGACTATTTGAATTAGAATTTTATCATATTTAAGCATTTTTTTATTATTTTAAATTTATTTATGTCATAGTCTGACTTTAATTAAAACATTAAACCTTGAACCAGACTTACCTTGCCCGATTAAACCTTTCATTTTTCTTTTCATTAAATTGTCAAGTCTTTATTTGTGGTGGAGGCTGCCAAAAACTAAAGACAATCCAATTTAAAAGTTTAAACTACCGAGTAAAATTAATATTTCACTATAAATATAAATATATGATATGACAATTCAAAAGTTTTAATCCTTTATATTTTTAAAAAAGAAAATACTTTACCATTACAAAAAAATAATAAACATATCATCTAGCGACATCAACCACCATAGTTATTGAACCAAACAAATATTTTAAACCTGAAATACAAAACGTGAATAAAACGATAAAAAAAACATATATACATTTGACATTAGTGCTATATAGAATGGAAGGCCCAAGTGCTTTTATAAAAAAAATAAAATAAAATAAAGAAGATGCTTTTGGAAAAACAACACAATAGACAACGGCCACGTCTCTTGACCCACCAACTACACTATTCAAATTTCAGAGTTAAACAAATTTATTTATTTGTGAGCCTTGTCCTCTAATCAGAGTCTTTATTTAATATATTATTTAAAGTCTATCAATATTAAAAAATAAATATTTTTATTTTTGTAATGTTATTATTTTTTAGACTAAATTACAATTTTAGTCCCTTATCTTCGAGGTAGATTGCGATCCAGTTTTTTATCTTCAGTTTTTCTTACGATTTTGGTCTTATATATTTTCAAAAAGTTTCATTCATTGATTTCAACGATCGAATGTGATCATATCTTTCTTGATTCAAATTTGAATATGATGAGTTTCGAGTTACGTGTTACTTTTGACGAGTTATTTATTTATCCACATGGGGTCATCAACAAACAATATCAAATTGGATTTAAAAAATAGGTCGCTTGTTCACAATCAAACGAGCGAAGTTGGTCATATCTCTTTCGTTTCAGATTTTATTATAATGAG
>QANZ01055329.1:161897-173499 GCA_003254925.1 Chamaecrista fasciculata | reverse complement strand
AACTTCTCAAAAGGTTCCACCGTTAGTCCCTTGGTGAATTCTATTTATATTTAGCCGTTAAGTATGACGTGGCATAGTAACTAGGATCATGATGTGGCAAAATAAGATGAAGTGGACTGAAATAGGAACTATATGCAACATATTAAAACTTATCTATACCCAACCACCATATATACAAAGAGTGGTACTGATAAGGATCAATCTGGTGGGGAAGAAGAGACTTCAAGCAGAAGGCACCGACGAAGTCGATGGGATCCTCAGCCAAAGTCGCACGACCAACGCGGCGGCGACGACAAATCGAGAAGCGGAACGAGGAAGAGGAAATCTCGTTGGGCTGACGAGGAAGAGGAAGTACCACTCTTTGTATGTATTGTGGTTGGGTATAGATAAGTTTTAATATGTTGCATATAGATCCTATTTCAGTCCATTTCATCTTATTTTGCCACATCGTGATCCTAGTCACTATGTCACGTCATACTTAACGGCTAAATATGGATGGAATTCACCAAGGGACTAACGGTGGAACCTTTTGAGAAGTTATGAGACCAAAATTGCAACAAAAAAAGTTATGGGACCAAAATGAAACCTTTGTCATAGTTATGGGACCAAAATTGCAACAAAAAAAGTTATGGGACCAAAATGAAACCTTTGTCATAGTTATGAGACCAAAAGTGTACTTAAGCCTATATTTTATAATAGAAATAATAAGAAGTTACTTAACTTACTTACACTACTTAATTAATACTTTTTCTTTCTGTTAAAATTTCATGTAAAATCTTATTTCATTATGTAGTTTGAGACCAATTAATTGCAAAAATAACAAAAATTGCTTCTCTTACCTAGCCACCCAAAAAATACTCTCTCATGAGAGTCGAGCTTTTTCTCAAACCCCTCTTCATGAGGGATCACCTCTCTCTTTCATGAGAGATTTCACCTTATTTTATATTAAGGTTATCGGCGGTGCCTCCTAGCTTTGGCCTTCTACTGTGGCGTTTTTTTCTGTGTGTCTTCTACGACGGTGGTTTTCAAGTTTAGGTGGTTTTCGGCGATTTTCCTTCTCAGATTTGTGTGCTCTCTGCTAGTCTTCGTTTGTTTTTTGCGGCAGGTTTTGTGGTGATGTCGTTCTGGATCTGGTCGGGGTATTTTTTTGTGTTTCCAGTTCTTTATATGGTTGTAGCTTTAGTTGAATCTCTAGATCCGTTAACTTGGCAGCGGATTGTCTTGCCAATTTCTCTGACACGAAGATGGGTCCTCTTGGATGGGTTGCAAATCCCTCACTTTCGTCAGTTGATGTTCTGTCTAATGTTCTTGTTGATGCTATGGAGAGATTGGATTATTTTGCTTTGTTTGTACTGTGCTTGGCTTTGCCTTACTTTTGAATGAATTATTTTTTTCAGGCCGAAAAAAAGAATTAACTGCAAAAATACCTCAAAATCATAGAATATAACAAAGATATATATATGGATATAAATGTGCAAAATTCTATTGTTTTTGTTTTGATATATATTATTATTTGTAGATAAATATATATCGATCTTCTTATAGATCCATAATTAAGTTTATACATATGCACCCTCATCCCACAAAAAAATAAATAAATAACAGTTGTCGAACTCTCAAATTTTGTTGATAAAATTTTATGAGTTTAGGTTTATATATAGTCATTTAGATAATATTTGTCTTCAATTTAATAGGTTATTTAATGTATAACTATTGATTATATATGAAATATATTATGATTTTAATAAATTTATTTTTTTTACATTTAAAATTATGTTCTTTGAAATATATATATGTAAGGATATAATTTAATCAGTTATTTATTAACATAAGTAAATTCTTATGAATTTTAAAATCGTGTTTACTTATTTAATTCACTTTTATTTTTTGAATTGATGATCGACTTGAATTCTCAAATTTAACAACTATTCAATATCAATTAAACAATTGAACTAATGGCCAGAGAAAAAATAAATAATCAATTGAACTTTCTTAGAGCTCAATCATACTTACTCATAGTCATAAAGTCATTTATATGGAAGATCACGATCTCAATTCAAAGACGTACAAATTTTTCAAAAGTGATTATGATTTCTGACTTGAGAGTAATATAACGTACGATCCGATCAATCCAATCATAATCATATTCATAATCAACTTCAGACACACACTAAGAAAAAAGCATTAATTAAACGCCAATTAAGTGGTATTTATGGCTCGACCAAAAGACAAATTAATTAAAATTGACAATATTAATAAATAATAATCACTAATTCGTGTGTATAATTACTGCATATACATATATTCTGCTAGAAAAGTTGTTAATTATTGTTGGTGGCATACATATATAGAGAATTCTCTATCTGGCAATACCCCACTAAGATCACGCGTGATCCATATATATATATATATATGGATCCATGCATCCATATTCCTTGACTCTTAATTTCTTCACGATCTTTAGTAGCTTGCTTGCTTTACCAATTCACATTCAAAGACTCTGTATCGAGACGTAGTGATATAAAGAATGACAAAATTGGCTAAGCATTTAAGTGTCACAAACATAAGGACCACGCCACTTTCTTTTCTCAAAGTGTAATATGATCAATCTATCACCTCACAATTATTTAGCCCACCAACATGTCCCTGCCTTTGTGTTCGTGCCTCGTAAACCCTAGCACTCTACGTTCATATTGATATAGGGATGGGTCCCCTCTTGTTCTTTAATTTTAGTGCTCCCTTCTCTTTCACCTTCTTCTCTCAATTAATTTGAAGGCAAATTAAAATGTGTACGTGTGTATATCTTATATTATATGGCTCCACCCCTTTCTGGTCGTCCATGTTTAAAAGTATAGTCTATGAAATTAAAAATAAGAGAAAATTTACTATTTGATCTCTCTTTCTTTACTAAGTTAACAATTTAGTCTCTTATTTATTTTACATACATATTTGCGTGTCCGTTAGGGTACGCAAAGCCCCTAGTATATATATATATGACTTTGTATGTTGACATGTAAATATTTATTTTAAAATTATTTTAATGCATTACTCTTATTATAAAAAAAATTATAAAAAATGTTTTCAAATTTTAAAATTGTAAAAATTACAAAACTTTTATAATATAAGACAAAATTTCATTTGGTCCCTAATGTTTACCCTAAATTTCAATTTGGTCCCTATTATTTTTTTCTATTCTGTTTTGGCCCCTAATATATTTTAGAGTTCCATTTTAGTTCATAACCATTAAATATGATCATATCTCTCTTATTTCAAGTCAAAATGTGACGAAATTGAAGTTATAGGTTACTCTTGACGAGTTCTTTCGATATTTAGTTAGAGTCGTCAACAAACGAAGTCAAATTGAGTATAAAATAAAACCCAAAAGTGGGTTGCTCATTTCATAAAGTTGATCATATCTCTCTCATTTTAAATATGAATACGATGAAATCAGAGCTACGTACGCGGATTACTCTTCATGAGTTCTTTCTCTACCTAATGGAAATCATCAACGAATAATGTCAAACAGTATTATGAAAGTTGTTATTTGGGTTTTGACTAAGCCCACTATCAAAGTATAATTCGACCTCATATTTGCCAATGACCCTAATTGGATAGAGAAAAAACTCATCAAGAGTAACTCGTAGCTCCGATGTCGTCGCATTCGTACTTGAAACAAGACAGGTATGACCAACTTTATGAAACTAGTGACCCACTTTTGGTCTCGATTTCAGACCCAATTTGATCTCCTTTGTCGATAACCCCAACTATGCAGAGAAAGGACTTTTCGAGAGTAACCTATAGCTTCTATTAATTTGTTGAATTCGAACTTGAAACGAGAGAGATATGATTAACTTTAATAATTAGGGACCAATCGTAAAATTTATTAAGGACCAAAATGGAACTTCTAGAAAATATTAAGGACTAAACTGGAATTAAAAAATATTAGGGACTAAAATATAATTTATGGTAAATATTAAGGACCAAAATGAGGTTTATTGTGAGAAATAATTTTACTCTTTAACAACTTAATGTTTTTTTGCTTTATTTTAAATAATATAAAAGAGAATCATGGAAATTAAAATTATTTAACTTCTTTCCACTACATATATTTTTAATATTCTAAATGTAATATATATTTTTAGATATAATCTTAGGTGATGATGTGATATTACAATTGGCACAATTAGTGATTTTACGTAAAATCTTAAAAATATTTATGTATAGTGACTAGCTTTATCAACAATTAATTATGTCTTTATGACAATTAATATATATCATATCATTAATTAATAGTATCATGTATTCAATTATGTCATCACAGCATCAACAGTTGAGTTAAAAATTATATGAATGAACTAACATTGATGACAAGAAAATTTGTGAGAAACTAAATTAAAAAAAATAATTAAGAGAAATCAACTTTAAAAAAATGAATATATATATATTATATATATGTACTGAAAAACCAAAATAGAATTTTAGTCCATTTTATTTCTCTTAAAGGGAATATTCTCTTATGCTAAATGCATGCATGGTGGACAACCACTACCCACCACTTGTACCATAAGGAACGTACACAAGGTTCCCTTCCTAAACTACAAGTTCTAAGAGGTAACAATCAATGGGTAGTAAATTAATAAATAAAGAAATTGGTCAAATTCTTTTTTCTTTGTTTGTTTTTAATTTTACACGACAGAGCAGAAATTTTAACCTAGGAACCTTTTTTTCCCTACACCTAGTGCCTTAAAACTTCCAATTCTATTTCAAAGGAGTTAGGTATATCTAGGAAGTGACATTTGAAGTTTTGAACGATATCAAGAGTAAGAAATAAAAGGTTTTTGAATTCCAGAGTGGTTCAAACTAACTGACGTGAAAGAGAAAAATTCAAATTGTGTTTCTTTACGGCATCTCGTTCTCTCAATAAATCTCTTATGTTTATCAATTAATTATTTATATATATATATATATATTCTAGTAGATAATCAAGCTAATTAAGCAGGCTACGGTTTGAACTTTGACCGTGATTCTTGGGGTTGAAGATTCGCAAATGGTGTCATCAGTTTCTTAATGTTACAATGGTTCACGACAGCAGGTTCCCCCTTGTGGAAACCTATGGATATAATGGGTATTATTGCAATGGGTATTATTGCATTTTATATATCACTCTATATAGCGATATATATTACAATGTTACAATGTTACAATGGGTATTATTGCATTTTATATATCACTCTATATAGCGATATATATTGTTCTAGAATTAATAAAAACTAGCTAGGTGCAATGTTATTTATTCATGAAAACCATACATATAAAACGTTGAATGTCTCTTTTTTATGGAAAATAAGTGTTGAATGTTGAGCTGTCATCCAAATACATACACACAAACACACACACATATATATATATATATATATGTCCATGTTTCATTAGGGTTAGGCTTTAAGATATATAGATGTACGTTGGAGATGACGATGAATATCGGTCATGATATAAGCTGCCTCCAAATAAATAAGTATATGATCAATGACCAATGTCCAATACTGCGTATCGTCTGTATATAGGCGTATAACATATTATATAAATACACGTATATATATATGTATGTATAAATTTACCAAATTGGAGTAATAAAAATTTCGTAATTTTTTTGGTGATAAGCTTTATATATCCTTATTATGAAATCTCATAACTTTGAACAAAAATTTTTATTGTTTAAATTAACCATAAAACAAACGGACAACTTGTGATTATATATGAATTAATAATATATAGGCAAAAGAATCTTTCGTGCCCCTAACGTTTGGGGTTAATTTCAGTTATATTTTTAACGTTTGTTTTGTGTCAATTATGCCCCCAGTGTGAAACGTTGGTATTAATTATACCCTAACCTCAATTTTTTTGGGTCAAAGTCCTATTTTGGTCCCTCAAGTTTTCTCAAAGTTCCGTTTTGGTCCCTCAAGTCTCTGACGAACTTTCCGATGAAATACACGGCTGCCCCGACGACTACGAAAACTTCTAATTCAAGGTTTTTTTGACCTCTTGAGTTCAACGACGGCCTTTATTTTGCGAACAAATGACTAGAAATATGATTTTCGACGATTGTGTAATTTTTCAGCGACTATGTAATTTTTTGGCGACTTGACAGTCATTTTTATCAAAATGGAGGCCGTCATTGAACTCAGGAGGTCAAAAAATCTTGGATTAGGAGTTTTCATAGTTGTCAGGGTCGCTGTGTATCTCGCCGAAAAGTTCGCCAGAGACTTGAGGGACCAAAACGGAACTTTGAGCAAACTTGAGGAGACCAAAATAGGACTTTGGCTAAAAACAAAATTAAACTTAGGGTGTAATTGACTCCAACATTTCACATTGGGGGCATAACTGACACAAAACAAACGTTAGGGGCATAACTGAAACTGACCCCAAACGTTAAGCCGGGTACGAAAGGGTCTTTTTTCATAATATATATATATATATATATATATATACTAGGGGCTTGGCGTGCCCTTTTTGAATTATTTAAAGTTAAAGATTACATCAAATTTTATTTACATAAATGAGTAAGTTTGGGACCAATTTGAAAAATTATAAAAATATGTAAGATTCATCTAAAATNGAGGAGGACTCGCTGACTATAAGTCAGTTGGTGGGTGGGAGTGGGACTTCCGACATCCCACCAGTCGAGGAGGGAGGGGTTCCTCCACCAAGCGTGCTGCCGGTTATTGAGGAGGCTGCATCTTCGTCGGGGGGCGAAGACTTGCCAACCGGGGGAGGTACCCCGCCATCGGAAGATGAGAATTTGGTCACTGAGGAAGGTCCATCGTCATTCGAGGAACCAGGCTTAGGGGCCGGAGGGAACATACCGTCACCACCACGGGAGGAGGGGAGCAAGAGTCAAGCAGATGAGGGGGGTCCGGGTGTTGGGACGGCCACAACTCTGTCTGGGGAGATGGTCTCTCCAGCTGGTGGCGCGACTTCGCCGCGTGGGGGCGGGGCTCCAGTC
Source organism: Chamaecrista fasciculata (assembly GCA_003254925.1). Lineage (NCBI taxonomy): Eukaryota > Viridiplantae > Streptophyta > Magnoliopsida > Fabales > Fabaceae > Chamaecrista > Chamaecrista fasciculata. The sequence goes on along the minus strand of QANZ01055329.1, from coordinate 166,496 downwards.
GGTGGAGAAAAGGTTGTTCCGGGAGGTGGTAATGGCGGTTCTGACGCGGGACCGTCACGCGGGGTGGTGGCGGAGCCTTTAGATGTTTTGAACCCTCGATATCCTGTGCCGGCTCCAAAGGGGGGAGTGTTGCCAGCGGACATCTTGGGCAGCAGTATCAACCCCTTCTTATTCATGGAGTCTTCCTGCACGCGGGCCGGCAAGGACCACATGGATAACTTGGTGGCTAAACTTCCTCGGGATGTTGCCGGTGATGCCATTAAACACGGCTTGGAATCCTGTCGCCGGATAGCAGTGCTTTACCAGCAGTTCGAGGACATCCGAGGTAGGAATACTATGCACAAGGCTCGGTTGGCCGAGTCTGAAAAGAGGGTTGTCCTTTTGGAGGGGCAAGTGGCGGCACTAACCGCCGAGAGGAGCGAGTTGCTTAAGCAGCTGGAGGAGGCCCGTGCCGTGGGGGTGTCGAAGGTTGATGAACTGCTAAGAGCCCAGGCGGAGGAACATGGCAAAGAGCTAGAGCGTCTTGTGGGGGACTATGAGTCGGCGCTGGATAGTCTCCGAGGGGAGAAGTGCATAGCGGAGAGTGCTCTGGCTTCCGAGCGGAAAGCGCTCGAGACTCGCCTTGAGGAAGCTCACGCCGAGAGGGAGGGAGCTGCGCGGGTGGCTGCCGAGGAGCTATCTGTCCAGCGGCGTCGCTGGGAGGCGGAGATGGATGCTCTCCGACGGGAGCACTCTGCTGCTATCAATGAGCTCAAGCGTGATCACGAGGCCGCGGTGGGCCGGATGGCGACGACGCACAGCTTGTCACTTGACGCGATGACCCGGAGGCTGGAGGAAACTCTGGAAAATGAGAGAGCTCAGCTCCAGTGGGAGGGGAAGTGCTTCTATGAGAAGGGATTCATCAATGGAGTGAGGCAAGTAGTCCACTTCTATCCGGAGGCTGCCCGGAGTCTAGATGAAGTACACCCTATGCGGGAGGTGGCCAACGGCGTGATCGTCGACCGGGTCCGTCCCCTGGATAAATGCCCGGAACGTCCTGCTGACCCAATGGAGAGAGGGGAATCCTCAAGCGGCAAGTTGGACGTGGGGAGGATGCTGCTCGGCGTGTTGGTGAACGTTCCGAGTGCTCCCACAACCACTACAGGTGTCTCTCCTTCTCACCAGGGAGGAAGACCTGGGCTGGGATTGTTTGGCGAGGATGGTGACGGGGGGGACGGTTCTGGTCAAGCTGGAGGCGATATCCCTCCGAGAACCTCCGCGACGACTGACTGCTCAACGGATGATTACCTGATTGACGAGCCTGTGCTGCCGCCTGGGGGTGTGTGACTATTGTTCGATGTAAACACTTGTATCCCCCTCCCCCTTGCTGATGTACTGAAATTTGTAAATTTGTAAAACGATGACTCTGTACATATTATTTGCCTATGTGAAATGAATTTCTGGCGCTTGGTGCCATTTCTGCGTTTTGCTTATGTTATATCGCATATGAGTATATTGTAACGACTTGTTACTGTGTGAGTCACGTTGTTTACTTCATGAGTTTGCCCGTGACATGGCTAGCCGGAGCAGGTAACTCTGACCTGCAGAGCGTTGGAGCTCAAGTGTCCGAGGCGTAGGNGAGCAGGTGACTCTGACCTGCAGAGCGTTGGAGCTCAAGTGTCCGAGGCGTAAGGGAGGCGTCCCTCCCTGCCTACGTAGAGGACCGAGGGCCCATTTAATCATTCGTAACAGAAGGAAAAAAGGGGAAATAATAGCAATAAGAAGAAACATTGTTTTCATTAAACTTTGAAAAAAGTTACGTGAGTGCTGTCATGGAGACAGATATTTCTTTAGCTTAGCTATATTCCATGGGTTTGGAAGATGGTTTCCTCCCATGGTTTCTAGGCGGTAGGCCCCTCCTGGGAGTGTTTCGTAAATCCGATATGGACCCTCCCAGTTGGGTCCCAGTTTGCCTTCCGAGGGGTTGACCCTGTTGTTGGCGACTTCCCTCAGGACCAGGTCTCCGACGCGCAATGTGCGTTTTTTGACCTTGGTGTTGAAGTAGTTCGCTATCTTCTGCTTGTATGCAGCCATCCGGATCAACGCTGTTTTCTTCATTTCCTCAGAGATGTCTAAGGATGCCTGGCGCTGGGCCTGGTTCTGCTGTTCCTCATAGTAGAGGACTCTGTCGGAGGTTGCTCCGATTTCAGCGGGGATCATGGCTTCGCAGCCGTAGGCCAAGGCATAGGGAGTTTCCTTGGTTGCCGTCTGTTTTGTGACACGGTAAGACCACAAAACCGAGGGCAATTCGTCTACCCATCGTCCCTTGGCGTTGTCCAGGCGCTTTTTTAATCCCTTGAGGATGATTCTGTTAGCCAGTTCCGTTTGTCCGTTCGTGGCGGGGTGCTCCACGGATGTGGTCTTCAGCCTCATGTGGTAACTTTCGCAGAACTCGCGGAACTGCTGGCTAATGAATTGGCGCCCATTATCTGTTATGAGGGTGTGTGGGATGCCAAATCGAGTGATTATATTCTTTGTGACGAACTTGATGACTGCCGCCGAGGTAATAGATGCCAGGGGTTCTGCCTCTACCCACTTGGTGAAGTGGTCAACGGCGACTACCAAGAACTTCCGTTGGTTGGTGGCCTGTGGAAATGGCCCCAGGATGTCTATGCCCCATATGTCGAACGGCCACGGTGCCTGCAGGGGATGCATATCCTCTGCCGGCGTGTGTATGAGGTTTCCGTGGCGCTGGCACTTGTCACATGTCTTCACCAGCCGGTCTGCGTCCTTGATGATTCCCGGCCAGTAGAAGCCAGCTTGCAGCGTTTTCCTTTTCAGAGCTGCCGGGGCCTGGTGGGAGCCGCATACTCCCGCGTGCAGCTCACGGAGGATGTAGTTTGCCTCCTCCGGGGGTACACACTTCAGTGATGGGGACGAAAATCCCTTTTTGTAAAGTGTTTCACCGGATAGGAAATACCGTGCAGCTCTTCTGGTCAAGTTCCTCGCTTCCGCTCGGTCGGCGGGGAGGATACCATCCTTGAGGTAGGTCACAATTGGCGTCATCCAGGTGGGTACCCCATCGATCTGATTCACTTCCTCCTCGTTGATGGAGGGTTGTTCGAGAGTGGTGCAGATGATGGAGTCTCTACCAGCCTTGCTGGGCTTATTTGCCAGCTTCGCTAACTTGTCGGCGCGGGAGTTCTGATCCCGGGGGACGTGTCGGAACTCGACTTTTCGGAATTTGGCAGCTAAACGCCGCGCTTTGGCGTGATACTTGAGGATGGTTTCCTCCTTGGCCTCGAACTCTCCCTTCATTTGCTGGACCACTAGTTGTGAGTCACTGTTGACCGTTAGCTCCTGGGCGTTGACCGTGAGGGCCAGCTCCAAGGCAGCTAGGAGAGCCTCGTACTCTGCCTGATTATTGGTGGCGGGGAAGCGTATCTCAATGGATTGCTCAATAACCATCCCGTCTGGTGCTTCTAGGATGACCCCGGCGCCTTTTGACTTGCTGGAGGAGGCACCATCCACGTATATGACCCATGTGCTGTTGAGTACCTCCGGCGAGGTCATCTCAGCGACAAAGTCCGCTAAGGCCTGCCCCTTGATGGCTCTGCGGGGTTGGAACATGAGTCCGAATTCCGAGAGCTCAATGGCCCAGTAGGATAACCGTCCGGCGACGTCGGGCTGGTGGATCACCTGCCGTAGTGGCCTGTCGGTCCGGATGATGATCTGGTACTGCTGGTAGTAGGGCCGAAGCTTTCTCGTCGATACCAGTAGAGCGAATGCCAGCTTCTCGAGCATGTGGTATCGTGACTCCGACGGGGTCAGGACCTTGCTGGAGAAGTAAATCGGTTTTTGATCTTCTCCTTCCTCGGTGACTAACGCAGAACTGACTGCCTGATCGTTAGCAGCGAGATATACATATATTGGCGTCTCCAGCCTGGGAGTGGTCAGTATTGGCGGCTTCGCCAGATACTGCTTCAGCTCCAGAAAGGCCCTATCGCATTCCTCCGTCCATTCGAACTTCTTTCCTCCTTTGAGGGTTTTGAAGAATGGGAGGCAGCGGTCGGCGGACCTGGTTAGTTTGTTTTAGATGTTCTGTTAGTACTCGTTGCATAAGTAAAACAGACAAGGAATTTGTACAAGAAGAAGTTCTTTATTAATGTAGTGGAGGGCTCGCGATGTGCAAGCATAAGTACAGCATCCGGAGCTTGTGTGTCCGGGTAGTAGATTACAAAAATGTAAGTAAATGTAAACAGGGAGAGGGGTGGGGGGGAATACGCCCCTTTGACTAACTACTTCTGAAGAGAAGTGGGGTTATCAGCATTGGTGCTACCTGGAGAGGAAGCGATGAATGGCAGCGATCCGGCCGGTGAGGCGTTGTACTTCCTTGGGGTTCTTAGGAGGGGACATCTCCATTATGGCTTGGCACTGATCCGGGTTAACCTCTATCCCTCGCTGTGAGATGAGGAACCCGAGGAACTTGCCCCCCGACACGCCAAAAGCACATTTCGAAGGGTTGAGGCGCATCTGGTACTGCCTCAGTATTGCGAAGATCTCCTCCAGGTCTTCCAGATGGTTGCCGCCGGCTCTCGTTTTGACGACCATGTCGTCGAC
>QANZ01055329.1:124630-160806 GCA_003254925.1 Chamaecrista fasciculata | reverse complement strand
AGATTGGTCCCGGAAATTCTTTTGAGAAAAGAATTTGGAGGCTAGCACCTCGGTGATCAAAGAAACTGTTCGTGTGGATTACTGGCAGAGGGAGAACTCTGGGAGTGGATCCGTGGAACTCGCCCGTACAACCAAGTTTTGAAACTCTGAGGTATAACACTAACCAAAAGTTTTAAATTCTACTAGCGGATCCGTTCGGGAATCTTAGAACCTAGGCGTTTTTTTTTTTAATTTTATTTTTGCTTCCGCTGCCCTTGGCGCCTAGGATTCCCAACACCAGTTGGTGGAGAAAAGGTTGTTCCGGGAGGGGGTAATGGCGGCTCTGACGCGGGACCGTCACGCGGGGTGGTGGTGGAACCTTTAGATGTTTTGAACCCTCGATATCCTGTGCCGGCTCCGAGGGGGGGAGTGTTGCCAGCAGACATCTTGGGCAGCAGTATCAACCCCTTCTTATTCATTGAGTCTTTCTGCACGCGAGCCGGCAAGGACCACATGGATAACTTGGTGGCTAAACTTCCTCGGGATGTTGCCGGCGATGCCATTAAACACGGCTTGGAATCCTGTCGCCGGATAGCAGTGCTTTACCAGCAGTTCGAGGACATCCGAGGTAGGAATACTATGCACAAGGCTCGGTTGGCTGACTTTGAAAAGAGGGTTGTCCTTTTGGAGGGGCAAGTGGCGGCACTTACCGCCGAGAGGAGCGGGTTGCTTAGGCAGCTGGAGGAGGCCCGTGCCGTGGGGGTGTCGAAGGTTGATGAACTGCTAAGAGCCCAGGCGGAGGAACATGGTAAAGAGCTGGAGCGTCTTGTGGGGGACTATGAGTCGGCGCTGGATAGTCTCCGAGGGGAGAAGTGCACAGCGGAGAGTGCTCTGGCTTCCGAGCGGAAAGCGCTCGAGACTCGCCTTGAGGAAGCCCACGCCGAGAGGGAGGGAGCTGCGCGGGTGGCTGCCGAGGAGCTATCTGTCCAGCGGCGTCGCTGGGAGGCGGAGATGGATGCTCTCCGACGGGAGCACTCTGCTGCCATCAATGAGCTCAAGCGTGATCACGAGGCCGCTGTGGGCCGGATGGCGACGACGCACAGCCTGTCACTTGATGCGATGACCCGGAGGCTGGAGGAAACTCTGGAAAATGAGAGAGCTCAGCTCCAGTGGGAGGGGAAGTGCTTCTATGAAAAGGGATTCATCAATGGGGTGAGGCAAGTAGTCCACTTCTATCCGGAGGCTGCCCGGAGTCTAGATGAAGTACATCCTATGCGGGAGGTGGCCAACGGCGTGATCGTCGACCGGGTCCGTCCCCTGGAGAAATGCCCGGAACGTCCTGCTGACCCAATGGAGAGAGGGGAATCCTCAAGCGGCAAGTTGGACGTGGGGAGGATGCTGCTCGGCGTGTTGGTGAACGTTCCGAGTGCTCCCACAACCACTACGGGTGTCTCTCCTTCTCACCAGGGAGGAAGACCTGGGCTGGGATTGTTTGGCGAGGATGGTGACGGGGGGGGGCGGTTCTGGTCAAGCTGGAGGCGATATCCCTCCGAGAACCTCCGCGACGACTGACTGCTCAACGGATGATTACCTGATTGGCGAGCCTGTGCTGCCGCCGGGGGGTGTGTGACTATTGTTCGATGTAAACACTTGTATCCCCCTCCCCCTTTTCTGATGTAATGACTCTTGTATTTCTTGGCCCTCCTCTGTGAAACATGAAAATTTGTACATAACATTTATTTACATGAAATGTATTGTTGGCATTGGGTGCCATTTCTGTTATTTGCTTATGTTATAGCGCGTTAAAATTAACTGTAACGATGTGTTACGATGTGTGCGTCACGTTGTTTGCTTCTTGAGTTTACTCGTGACATGGCTAGCCAGAGCAGGTGACTCTGACCTGCAGAGCGTTGGAGCTCAAGTGTCCGAGGCGTAAGGGAGGCGTCCCTCCCTGCCTACGTAGAGGACCGAGGGCCCATTTAATCATTCGTAACAGAAAGAAAAAAGGGGAAATAATAGCAATAAGAAGAAACATTGTCTTCATTAAACTTTGAGAAAAGTTACATGAGTACTGTCATGGAGACAGGTATTTCTTTAGCTTAGCTATATTCCATGGGTTTGGAAGATGGTTTCCTCCCATGGTTTCTAGGCGGTAGGCCCCTCCTGGGAGTGTTTCGTAAATCCGATATGGACCCTCCCAGTTGGGTCCCAGTTTGCCTTCCGAGGGGTTGACCCTGTTGTTGGCGACTTCCCTCAAGACCAGGTCTCCGACGCGCAATGTGCGTTTTTTGACCTTGGTGTTGAAGTAGTTCGCTATCTTCTGCTTGTATGCAGCCATCCGGATCAACGCTGTCTCCCTCATTTCCTCAGAGATGTCTAAGGATGCCTGGCGCTGGGCCTGGTTCTGCTGTTCCTCATAGTAGAGGACTCTGTCGGAGGTTGCTCCAATTTCAGCGGGGATCATGGTTTCGCAGCCGTAGGCCAAGGCATAGGGAGTTTCCTTGGTTGCCGTCTGTTTTGTGACACGGTAAGACCACAAAACCGAAGGCAATTCGTCTACCCATCGTCCCTTGGCGTTGTCCAGGCGCTTTTTTAATCCCTTGAGGATGATTCTGTTAGCCAGTTCCGTTTGTCTGTTCGTGGCAGGGTGCTCCACGGATGTGGTCTTCAGCCTCATGTGGTAACTTTCGCAGAACTCTCGGAACTGCTGGCTAATGAATTGGCGCCCATTATCTGTTATGAGAGTGTGTGGGATGCCAAATCGAGTGATTATATTCTTTGTGACGAACTTGATGATTGCCGCCGAGGTAATAGATGCCAGGGGCTCTGCCTCTACCCACTTGGTGAAGTGGTCAACGGCGACCACCAAGAACTTCCGCTGGTTGGTGGCCTGTGGAAATGGCCCCAGGATGTCTATGCCCCATATGTCGAAGGGCCATGGTGCCTGCAGGGGATGCATATCCTCTGCCGGCGTGTGTATGAGGTTCCCGTGGCGTTGGCACTTGTCGCATGTCTTCACCAACCGGTCTGCGTCCTTGATGATTCCCGGCCAGTAGAAGCCAGCTTGCAGCGTTTTCCTTTTCAGAGCTGCCGGGGCCTGGTGGGAGCCACATACTCCGGCGTGCAGCTCACGGAGGATGTAGTTTGCCTCCTCCGGGGGTACACACTTCAGTGATGGGGACGAAAATCCCTTTTTGTAAAGTGTTTCGCCGGATAGGAAGTACCGTGCAGCTCTTCTGGTCAAGTTCCTCGCTTCTGCTCGATCGGCGGGGAGGGTACCATCCTTAAGGTAAGTCATGATTGGCGTCATCCAGGTGGATACTCCATCGATCTGGTTTACTTCCTCCTCATTGATGGAGGGTTGTTCGAGAGTGGTGCAGATGATGGAGTCTCTACCGGCCTTGCTGGAGGAGGCACCATCCACGTATATTACCCATGTGCTGTTGAGTGTTTCCGGCGAGGTCATCTCGGCGACAAAGTCCGCTAAGGCCTGCCCCTTGATGGCTCTGCGGGGTTGGAACATGAGTCCGAATTCCGAGAGCTCAATGGCCCAGTAAGATAGCCGTCCGGCGACGTCGGGCTGGTGGATCACCTGCCATAGTGGTCTGTCGGTCCGGACGATGATCTGATACTGCTGGTAGTAGGGCCGAAGCTTCCTCGTCGATACCAGTAGAGCGAATGCAAGCATCTCGAGCATGTGGTATCGTGACTCCGACGGGGTCAGGACCTTGCTGGAGAAGTAAATCGGTTTTTGATCTTCTCCCTCCTCGGTGACTAATGCAGAGCTGACTGCCTGATCATTAGCAGCGAGATATACATATATTGGCGTCTCCAGCCTGGGAGTGGTCAGTATTGGCGGCTTCGCCAGATACTGCTTCAGCTCCAGAAAGGCCCTATCGCATTCCTCCGTCCATTCGAACTTCTTTCCTCCTTTGAGGGTTTTGAAGAATGGGAGGCAGCGGTCGGCAGACCTGGTTAGTTTGTTTTAGATGTTCCGTTAGTACTCGTTGCATAAGTAAAATAAACAGAGAATTTGCACAAGAAGAGATTCTTTATTAATGTAGTGGAGGGCTCGCGATGTGCAAGCATAAGTACAACATCCGGAGCTCGTATGTCCGGGTAGGGGATTACAAAAACATAAGTAAATGTTAATAGGGAGAGGGGTGGGGGGGAATACGCCCCTTTGACTAACTACTCATGGAGAGAAGTGGGGTTATCAGTATTGGCGCTACCTGGAGAGGAAGCGATGAATGGCGGCGATTCGGCCGGTGAGGCGTTGCACTTCCTTGGGGTTCTTGGGAGGGGACATCTCCATTATCGCCTTGCACTGATCCGGGTTAACCTCTATCCCTCGCTGGGAGATGAGGAACCCGAGGAACTTGCCTCCCAACACGCCAAAAGCGCATTTTGACGGGTTGAGGCGCATTTGATACTGCCTCAGTATTGAGAAGATCTCTTCCAGGTCTTCCAGGTGGTTGCAGCCGGCTTTCGTCTTGACGACCATGTCGTCAACGTACACTTCAATGTTCCTCCCGAGGTGGTCTCGGAAGAAGAGGTCCATCATGCGCTGGTAGGTGGCGCCGGCGTTCTTCAGGCCAAAGGGCATGACCTTATAGCAGAAGACTCCCTTGTCTGTGATGAAGGCAGTCTTCTCCACATCCCTCGGGTCCATCCGGATCTGATTGTACCCGGAAAATGCGTCGAGGAAGCTCAGTGTGGCGTGGCCACTTGTTCTGTCGACGAGCCGGTCGATGCTGGGGAGTGGGTAGGGATCCTTCGGGCATGCCTTGTTCAGGTCGGAGAAGTCAACACACATCCGCCATTTTCCGTTGGCCTTCTGGACGAGGACAACGTTGGATAGCCACGTGGGGTACTTGGTCTCACGAATGAAACCTGCCGCCAGCAATTTCTCTACTTCTTCTTTTGCTGCCTGCTGACGCTGTTGCCCCAAGTTCCTTTTTTTCTGGAAGACGCCAGGTCTTCCGTCGACGTTAAGGGAGTGGCAGATGATGCTTGGGTCGATCCCCGGCATGTCCGACGCGGACCATGCAAAAATATCCTCGTTCCGGTAGAGGAATTGGATCAATGCTTCTTTCTCTGGTGGAGGGAGAGTGGCGCAAATGTTAACGGTTTTTTCCGGCGCTCCCGGAAAAGCCACTGCTTCCATTTCATCCGAAGGCTGCGGATGATTCTGTGGGATCTCATCCCGTAGATCAACAATCTCGCAGTTCATTACTGCGTGTTCTTTCTCCTTTCCTTTTTCTGAGGAGGATGGCGGGGGGTTCTGAGGAGCTTCTCGGCTTGTCTGGGGCTTGGCCAGGCTGGTGGCGTAACATTGCCTGGCTACTTCCTGGTTCGCCCGTACTTGTCCCACGCCATGAGGGGTGGGGAATTTCATCAATAAGTGTGCCGTGGACACTACGGCACGGGCAGCGTTCAGCGAGGGCCTACCGAGAATTGCGTTGTAGGCGGATGGTGTTTTGACGACCACGAAGATGGTTGGGATGCATACACACTTCGGGTCCTCTCCCAGCGTGAGGTTCAGTTCGATCATCCCCTCCACGGGGACCTGGGCCCCGGAAAAGCCTATCAGGTGCTCGTTGAAAGGGGAGAGTTGCTCTCGGGAGAGACCCATACTTGAGAAGGCATCCCAGAATAAAATATCAGCCGAGGACCCCTGGTCAACCAAGATCCTCTTCACGTTGTACCTTTCTACCCCGGCTGTGATTACCATAGGGTCACACTCTTCGGAGTCTACGTCCGCCAGCTCCTCGTCGGTGAATATGATTGGTTCTCCTTGGGGCGCATGGGGTTTCTTGAGGTAATCCAACTTCATAACGGATCTCCTCATTCGCTTCCACGACTGCGGGCCCCTCCTCCGGCGGTCCACTCCGCCGGCAATGACGTTGATGGTTCCCAACATCTGAGAACCTGTGTTATTCCCTCCTGATCCTCCTTCTGGTGGCCGGTCATCCCGACGGGGCCTCTGTTGCCTGCCTTGGTCCCCGCCCCGGTGTTCTCTGTCATCATCTCTTCTTTTGTTATCCCGCTTCACGTACTTCCGCAGTTTCCCGTTCTGGATGAGAGCCTCAATCTCATCTTTTAACGAGATGCACTCGTCGGTGGTATGGCCGTGGTCCCGGTGATATTCACAGTATCGGCTCTGATCCTTTGGTCTGTCACCGGGGCGTGGCTTTCTCGGGGTGAGGATGGGGAAAATCCCGAGGCCCTGGGACTCTGCTAGTATCCGGGACTGTGAGACAGTGAGGACGGTGTAGACGTTAAACCGTGTCCGGGAGGGGATTGGTTGTCTGTCGTTACCCCTCTCCTGTTGGGGGTGTTTCTGTCTGTCCTGCCGGGGGGGTCCCGGCGCCGTTGATCACCACGGTATTGCTGCTGCTGCTGTTTGCCGCCGGAGCTCATGTTCGCAAATCGGCTTTTCTGGGAGGTGAAGGCATCCTCCTTTATGATGAACTCCTGGACCTTCGATAACAGTTCTTCTAACGAGCTAGGATTCATGAAAGCCAGCTCTTTATGAGTTTGTCCTGGGCGGAGGCCTGCTTGAAAGGCGTGCACCGCCACACTGTCCTCGAGGTCCTTGACTGTGAGGCATTTCTGATTGAAACGGTGTAGGAAGTCACGGAGAGACTCGTGCTCTCCCTGATGAACGTCTGCCAACACGGATGCCAGCTGCTTGTACACCACACTGGTGGCAAACCGCTTTTTGAATAGGTTCTCCATATCCCGGAAGCTGTGTATGCTGTCGTTCGGGAGTTTGGAGAACCAAATGAGCCCTTCTCCGACGAGTGTGGTCGGGAATAACTTGCACTTCTTGCCTTCCGACAGGTTAGGAATCTGCATACACGCGTGGAACTGTCGGAGGTGGTCATCCGGGTCCTTAGTTCCATCATACCGGGGCAGCTTCATCGGCATTTTGAACCCGGTGGGCAACTCATCTTGCTGTATGTGTGGCGCATATATCCCGGGAGAGGGCATCGGGGGAGCCGGGGGCGTCGGAACTACTGATGGGGGTACTGGAGGGGGGTTTGTAGTCGCTGAAGGGCTTGCAGACGGCAGATGTTTGGCTAAGAGTTGCCATAACTCAGCTGGTACATTCCACTGTTGCATTGTAGACCCTGACGGTGTTGGGGAGGTGAAGGGGTGATTCCTCCCTGTCGGTTCACTTCGCTCTCTGGGAACGTGTTCCTCTTCTCGTCCCGACAACACGGCTTCCGAGGAGGGTCGTGTGTCGGGGGTGGTGTGGTATACTGGTGGAGGGAGCTCGGGAACTTCTTGAATCTGTTTCCCCTTGGAGCTGGAGCTTACCAACTGACTGAAACGTCTCTCCATGAACTGGTCAAACTGCTCTTCCATGTTTCGGCGCAGGGAGGCCATGTCAGCCACGTGTGCAGCCCTTGCCTCCCTGAGTTCTGTCTGAACAATCTCTCGTATCTCAGCTGTATACGGAGAGGGTGTTGCGCGAGTTTCTTCCTCTGTATGCTGGTGGAAGCCGGCGAGAGAGGTCAGTGGTGTGGGAGTTCTCTCGCCCTGCTGTACGTGTCCTGGTGCATTCCGGGGGGATGACCTGGGGTCATGCTCATGTATGGTGTCTCCGGCTTGTTGATCTCTCGGATGGCTCAAGCCCGAAGGAGCTTCTGCTGAGCTCGGGTGCAGCTGGTTCTCGTTATGGGTTTCCATTGCAGAGAACGTCGTAGCTTGCTTGAGTTCACAGTAAAAGATAACAACAAGGGGTTAGCACAGAATACAAGTATGACCTCCACGGAGAGCCGTACCAGGGTCTCTCGGGGGTTGAACAAAAGGAACAGAAAACTTGCTCGTTGAAAAGACTGCAAAGAGATGAAGCGAAAAGCCTCGAAGAGTGTAGGGGGGAGCAGGGTGGAGTTCGTGGGGGAACTCTCTTCCCTATGAGGTGCTCCCCAACGGGTGTGCGTGTGTCTTAGCGACAGCTAAGTAGAAGGGGGGGGAGAGATAACCGGAGTTTCCTCATCTCTCCCCACAGACGGCGCCAGTGAAAACTACAAAGCTGGATTAGGGTAAATCTAACCTTGAGTTCTTAGTTGAGGGGCAGTTTCCGGCAAGTAGGGGTCGTCGGAACCTGCAAACGAGAATGCACAGGGGGTTCCCTGCGATTCTTCTCCGATGCTTAAGTTAGAGAGAGAATACTGGAGAGTTTGAATATTTTTAGAGAGAGAGAGTCCTTACCTTAGAAAGGTTCCCCTTTTCCTTTTATCCCCCTTCCCCTTTGTCCCATGTTCGTACGAGGTCTCTCTCTGAGACGTTAGGGGTGTAATCGGGATGTGTGAGGAAAAGGGGATTGGTGTAGATTTCTGCTTTTGACGTGACAACTATCACTGCCAGGGTACGGTGGGATTTCCAACCTTCTCTCCTGGTTGTCAGTGATAGCCAAGAGTGCTTTTCACGGTTTAGTCTGCGCGCAGGGGGCGTTTTGGTCCTTTTGCGTGTCCTTCTTGTCCTGTCACGTGCTTTCAAGGATCCTAGCATTTAATGCCAATATCTTGGCATTAAATGCTTGAGTGTGGGAGGGGGAACCTGCCTGGGTTGCCTCTCCGCCGGGTATCCGTTATGCTCTTGATAATAACTCCGAGGAGCCATTCCGAGGAGTGTATATCACTGGTCCCGCCGAAAGGTCCGAGGGGGAGTCCACGCTATCGGCTTCCGAGGGGTGATCCCGAGGGGTGTATATCACTAGTCCCTCCGGAAGGTCCGAGGGGGAGTCCGCGCCATCGGCTTCCGAGGGGTGATCCCGAGGGGTGTATATCACTAGTCCCTCCGAAAGGTCCGAGGGGGAGTCCACGCCATCGGCTTCCGAGGGGTGATCCCGAGGGGTGTATATCAGGTAGAAAACGCTTTGGCTTCCTCGTTTATCGCGCAAGAGAGAGGGGTATTTAAGGGCCAAAATGAAACATCCCCAACACATTTGCTTCGAGCGTTACCCTGCAACTTGGAAAGAGAAGAGAGGGAGAGAAACGAAACCGACGAGCAACCGTTGCCAGAGTCGCATAACCGTCGAGAGGGTTATAACTAGCGGTGATCTTCACGACCTGTTCGCAGTTCTCGTTCAAGTAAGTTCTCTAGACTCTGCTTTGTTGGTTGCATGTCTTAGGGTTTCGCATTCACAGTTCAAGGCGAGGGTTTTGCAATCTTGTTTCGATTACTAGAGGGAGGGTGAAATTTGGGATGAACCTCGTGTGTTTGGTAGTATGATTCTTAAGAATCGTGACTGTTTAGTTGATTTAGGCGGGGTTGTTGCGAAACTCAGTGAAAACGGGTTGAGATTTTGAGTGAGGGTTCGATGATTTCTGGGCTTTGGTTCGCCGTTTTGGTCTTAGCTATTGCATTTCCGCTTGGTTCTGGATTTCTGGGTTTGCCAGTTTTGCGTTCTGGGTTCGATGTTCATCGTGCTCATGAGTTCCCATGAGTTTCTGGGTTTGATGAGGGGGAGGCAATCGGGGTCGGTCGCCTTATGTTGCTAGATGATCAGGCCGGGTGGTCGGGATGTCTGAGAATGTTTTTTGGGTGTGGCGAGCAATGTTTGCCGTGTATTGACACTTGCATTGTTCCAGGTAGTAGAGTGAAAGGTTGTTGATTGTCTGGGAGCGCGCCACTAATCTTCTCAACGTTCGACTTCTCATAATATGCGTACTATGCGTACAGGTACATCCTCTCCTCCTGTTCTTTGATTTAATTTCAAGTATTAGAGACCATGGCGGTCCTTAGGGAGTTAGAGGAAGGCGAGGAACTGAGCAGCGTTAGTAGTTTACCCCAATAGGAAGTAGCTCAGTGGACACGGAGGTGCTGAACCGTGAGACAGAAGAAGCTCTTCGGAGGGCGGCCGAGCTGTTAGCAAGGCGATCGAGCGTTGGTAAGGGCGCATAGAGGCAGTGTGAAGAAGCGACGAGCGCATATAGGGGGTGTTGGGACTTAGTTATTTATAAGCCTGTAGTGATGTCTGAATTGAGCGGGGAGGAGATGAGGTTAGAGTTGTCGGACGGCCCGGAGGAAGAGCCGACCAGGGTGCTGGGTGACCTGTGCGGGTCGGCGGCTGAAGGGGAGAAGTTGATTCGGGACCGAGACCCAATCATGTCGGACGCGGCTGAGGGGTTGGGTAACCCTGTAGTTAGGGCGACTGTCGGGCCGCCTGCGACGCCAGCCTCACGGTTTGACGATGACACAGAGTTGGAGTCGGCACACAACACATACTTCGGCCCGGGCTCTGGTAGGGAGGCGAGCGGCGTGACGGTGGGGGTGTGGGACGGCTTCAATGCGGTTGGGTGGACGCATCGGCGAGGGTTCGTCGTATATGAAGTTTTGTTGGCAGAGTGTGATTCTGAGCTGCCTTTTACCGATTTCGAGATGAACCTGTTGAACCATCTCAACTGTTGTACCTCTTTTAGAGTTCTTGGTGATGACATGTCAAGAATGGCCTGGCACTGGTCCAGATTAGCCTCTATCCCGCGTTGGGAGATCATGAAGCCCAAAAATTTGTCTTCGCCAATTCCGAAGGCACAATTGGTGGGGTTGAGGCGTAGTCTGTAATGGCGTAGAATCTGGAAGATTTCCTGCAAGTCATCGAGGTGGTCACCACCAGCCTTTGTTTTGACGACCATATCATCAACGTAGACTTCAATGTTTTTTCCAGCATTGTCTTTGAAGAAGCATCATGCGCTGATAGGTGGCGCCCGCATTCTTCAAGCCGAAAGGCATGACATTGTAGCAATAAATACTCTGTCCGGTGATGAAGGCCGTTTTGTCGACGTCCTTAGGGTTCATCTTGTTTTGGTTGTCTACCAACTTATCGATGCTGGGCAGCAGGTGAAGGTCCTTGGGGGTTGCCTTGTTCAGGTCCGTGAAGTCCACACACATTCGCCATTTGTCATTGTGCTTGAGGACCAAAACGACATTGGACAGTAAGGTGGGATATTTGGTCTCCCGTATGAAGCCGACCGCCAACAGCTTGTTGACCTCTTCCTTTGTGGTGAGCTGCCGCTCTAACCCCAGGACTCGTTTCTTCTGAAATACTCTGTGACGGTCGTCCACATCGAGAGAATGCATGACCAGCTTGGGGTCTACACCGAGCATGTCCGAGGCGGACCATTTTAGATATCACTGTTGGCTAGCAGGAAGTCAGTGAGTCTGGCTTTCTGCTCTGCGGGTATATCCGCTGAAATGTTCACAGTTCGCTCCCGGTGTCCGGGAAAGTGAACCTGGACGAGCGCGTCCGAAGGTGTAGGGCGTGCGCCCTATACCTAAAACGTAAAACGAGATACGTGTAAATTAAACGTGTGCAAAAGACTTAATGAAAAAGTTGTTGGAATTCTCGGAGCCAAACGCACAGCGGAAGCAAGATAAAACAAAAATTTAAAACGCGTCGGCCAAGAATTCCCCCGGAGATCCGCTAGTTGAATTTAAAATCAGATACGAAAAGTGTTATACCTCAAGCTTTCAATCGGCTGGTTAAACTAGGCGAGTCAGAGAAGTCCGTTTGCAACGTCATTCCTCCACCGGTGATCCACACGAACAGTTTTCCGAACACAAGGTGCTAGCCTTCTGTTTCTTTCTCCAAAGAAACAAGGGACTGAATCTACGGTACTTGAATCCAAGAACTCCTTCTTGAATCCAATCAACAAGGTGGCGCAAAAGAGGAGAAGACAGCAACAAAACTCCTTTTGTTCATTCTTCTCTCAAAACCCTAGATATCCCACACTTCGAATTTCTCTCTAACTCCTTAGAAGAATTCGACTTCTCTCTCTAGAAAGGTGGGTGGCGATTTTCTCTCTCTCTCTCTCTCTCTCTCTCTCTCTCTCTACAAGGAGGAAGACAAATTTGCCAAATGAAATTAGGGTTTCATGTATGTCATATGGGCTAGGCGACTTTAGCTTATATAATTACCAAAATTATGGTAATTTTATAATTATAAAATCATGACATTACAATAATATCATATTTTAAGACTTGAATATCTAATTAAAATATTACCATAATATTTTAATTCAAATTCAAACTGCTATCTTGGAGAATCAAATGGAAGATCAAATCTTCCCATGGGACCCACCTAAGATAGGCGCCTAATGCCTAGAATTATATTGGAATTTTATAAATCAAAAATAACTCCTAACTTTTAGGAAGTCATAACCAATTTATTTTATCCCAATGTTTTTGAATTAAAATATTACCATAATATTTTTAATTCAAATTTTGAATTTTGAATTTAAATTCTTTATTGAATTAAAATATTACCCTAATATCTTTAATTCAAATCTTGAATCAAATTCAAATTCAAACTCATGATTTAAATTAATAAAACATTTCTATTAATTAAAATCATCTATAAAGAGGCGCCACCCTCTTATCCAATATTAGTGAATTTTATAAATCAATAATCTCCTAACTTTTATGAACCTTATCTGATTTATTATTCCCTAATATTTTAATTGCAAAATAGATTAATCCCTATTAACCATTTAACAATTATTTAAACTTTAGAAAATTTAAGACAAGACTTAATGTCCCAGACATTCTTGCTATGTCTTAAAATGCGTCACCAGAGTGACCCACGAATTAACCCTAATTCATGTCCCTTTCAAATGGTGTTCTGTTCCTGCTCGTGTGTGACCCAGCAGGCCCCACGTGAAGTTGGCAGCAGGTCATCCCCATGACCTATAAGTCGTGAGCGGACTCTAGCAAGTCATCACAACTACCCAAAACACGTGAGTTATCGTTTTTACCAAAACCGATTTAACCTTAGTACCTCCTTGACACCGACCCTATTGTTCTACGATATCTTGGTCATGGATCAGGCACAGGAAATTCATCCATGATCCAAACCTTTACTTTCTCGATCTCCTTGAGTAAGTCCCAATATACTGAGTGGCCACTCTTTCCTTGGACAGACTCATCGAGGGCGCCAGTAAGATATCTCCCAATTTACTGGGGAACAAAATCCCTATTTTGGTCAATCCACATTCCTCAGCACGGCAATCAATCAAACCCGTACTTAGCCCTTATGGCTACCTTGCTACGGGCAACGTTAGACTAAGCCAAAGTCTGACAACTGCAACGCCGGAATAATGATGACCTCAGGTCTAAGGCGTCGTGACAAGCGTACAGGAGAGGCAAGCTGATGACTAAACCAATGCAGGACTCTCCGGGTCAGTCCAGCAACTCGTAACCCCTTACGTAATTGCACCATGACTCTCGTTCCAGCATCTAGTGCGTGCATCTCTATGCACCGAGGTCATGCTGATCTTAGTTCATTTTCGTTCCCACGAAAACAATCGATCAGGGACAGTTTTAGATTAATTATCTTATAATTAATCACGGACGTTATCACAGTAAACATGCTAATAATATGATAACCATTAATTTATCTCTATAAATTAATCCATATGTTCATAACATACATAAAATGGATTGGCCCTAGGGCACAATTTCCAACAAAAGTAACATTTCATTAAGTAAAAAGCTTGTCCGCCATGGGTAGGTTGGAACGTACATATAAATAAAAGGACTAGGCCTTAAGCATTTTAAGGAAGGGAAAACGAACGTAAAGAAGCATAACAGATCTTTGAAAGGGAAAGATTGCAACTAATCTTAAGGTCGGGCGGCTAATCCGCCTACTAAAGTTAGTTACAAGTTTGGGAGGTGTCAGCCACTAGCGTGGTCTACCTCATCGTGTAGGTCTATTACTTCTATGGTAGTGCTCGTGTCGGCTTCCTCTCCGGCAGGCTCCGGGGGAGGAGAGTCTGGTTTTCCTTCCATGAATGGCCCAGTCTGGCATCCAGGGTCGATCGTGACCCGAGCCAAGCTTGTTGCGTAGCAGCGGCGACCCTCCAGCTGGTCGCCTCGGAGACTTGCTGTCCCCCATCTAGTTGGAAACTTCATCAGCAAATGAGCTGTGGAGATCACGGCTCGGAAAGCATTCAGACTTCGGCGTCCGAGGATGGCATTGTACGCAGATGGGGCAGCTACCACGATAAAGCTGTCGTAGATGGCGGACGTCTTGCGGGGTGCTCCATCCCCTAGCAGTGTTAGCTTGGCCTCTAGGACTCCCTCGGCAGGCGTCCTAGTCCCTGCAAAACTGATCAGGGGCTCATTGAAGGGCTTGAGGGCGCCGAGAGGGATGCCCAAGTGTTCAAATGCATAGAAGTATAGGATGTCTGAAGAGGATCCTTGGTCCACTAAGATCCTCCGCACGTCAATCGCACCAATGCATGCAGTGATGACCATGGGCTCTTCATACTCGACGGGCTTCAGCTCCTCGGTGGTGAACGTGATTGGCTCGTGGGCGTCCTCGTAGGAGCGCTTGTTAGTGTACTGCATGCACATGATCGATCGCATGATGGTCTTGCGATTCTCCAGAGTCTTATGCCTGTGAATTCCATCGGAAATGGTATTGATCACGCCCCTGGCGGGCGTTTGGCTTTGTTTCGTGCTGGCGCTCCCGTCCTCCACAGTCTTCCTGTTTTTAGTCTAGGAGGGGTCCCGGTCAGACTCGGCTCTTTTCTTTTGCTTATATTCGGCCAGGTGGCCGTTACAGATGAGCTGTTCGATTGCGTCCTTCAGTGAGATGCACTCGTCAGTGGTATGGTCGTAGCCATTATGATATCTGCAATGTTTGCTGGTGTCTCTCGGGCGACCGAACTTAACAGGAAGAGGCTTCGCTATGGGGAAGATCTCGAGCGTCCCGCAGTTGCGCCAGATTTCCGTGAAGGGCGGGCGCGATGATCCTTGGGATGAGCTGGAAGGGCAATCGTGCCTCTTCCACTTCCTGTTTCCGTTTTCGTTTTGGTTTCGCCCGTTTGATTGGTCGTTTTGCATGTCCTTCATCTTGTTGAAACAACTCTTGGAGGTGAACTAATTGTCCTCCTTAACAATGAATTCACTGAACTGCTTCAGTAATGATTCCAAGGTCTTTGGGTTAGCGAGCGCCAACTCGTTGGACACGTTACCAGGGCAGAGCCCTTGCTTAAAGGCGTGGATGACCACGCTATCTTCTAAATCTTCCACCTCATGACAGTGTTTGGAGAAACGCTTGAGGAAGTCCCGTACACTTTCACTCGAACCCTAGATTAGGTCCGCCATCACTGTTGATGGCTTTTTGTAGACGATGCTCGTGGCAAAGCATCTGAAAAAGGCGGCCTCCAGCTCTTCCAAGATACTAATGGAGTATTCTGGGAGGCGGACTTACCAGTGAAGGCCTCCCTGGCCGAGGGTGGTCGGGAACAACTTGCATTTTTTCCCTTCCGTGATGAACGCTAGCTGAACAGCAGCGTTGAATGCCTTCATATGCATATTCGGATATGCGGCAGGCTCATACGGTGTGATATTCACGGGAATCTTAAAGCCTTGTGGAATGATGTCGCGCTAAATGGACAGCGCAAAAGGCCCCTTCTGAGAAATGAAGGTGCCCGGCTCGTCCTCAAAACCAGCGGCGACCGAGGCGTTTTGAGCTAATCCCGCCGTTGCGTTGCGGCAGGCAGGATTGGATCCCTGAGGTGTCCCAGTGGGAGTGTTGTTAATGGAGAGATTCTGAAACTCGCGACGGAGGGAGTCCGTCTGTTCCTTCATCATCTCGCGGAAAATTGACATGATGTCCTGACCTTCGAAGGTCTGGCCAGTGGCGCCCGTCTGAGTCACAGGTGGTGCAGTTCGAGAGGGTCCCTCTTCTCTGTGTTCCACTTGTCTGTGGCCCTCCTGAGATCTCGGGGCATGCTCTTGGGAGTCAGAGGGGTCATCCTCCAGAAGGTGATCGTGAGGGGAGTCCTCGAGATTGGCCATAGCGAAAATGATTCACCTAATTCACAAGTTAAACGTCGGTGAGTTAGCTTTTGATAAAAAGCAAGAGGGGTGAGCACAAGGGCTCACGTATGCAAAAAGCGGTTGGGAGCACGTGGTAATGAACGCACGGCGCAGGTTCCCCACAGTCGGCGCCAATGATAAACTAGAAAAAGGGCAGGCTTACCTAGTTCATAAGTGTGGGCTGCAAGAGCAAGCTTGAATGTCCAAGTACCTACAAGAACTTCACAGGGGGGCCCTGCGAAGAATACTCTGACGCTCAAGTTAGTATTTGAGAGGTATGAGAGCAAGAGAAATTCTGGTGAGTACAGTGTAGCTAACCTTTGTCTGTTGGGTTGAGCCCTATTTATAGAGCAGGGTGAGAGTGGTAACCAGCGTGCGTGGCGCACCACGTAATTGAACACGATCTCCACCAGCGAGAGTGGTGGAGACCGAGATTTGCGGAGCAAGGCAATTGTGGGTGATTGCGTGTCGCGTTACAGGGCGGGCGCCAGCGGACTGGAGAACGCGGGTATGATCAAGTCTGTGGCCCACAATCTCCATCAGTTGAGGATGGAGACCGAGATTTGTGGAACGGGGCAATCGTGGGTGATTGCGTGTCAAGCTTAGAGTGGGCGCCGTTATCCTGGCTGGGTCTCGGTCGCCCTTAAATGCGCGGAGGGGCATTTGACTGGTTCAAGTGTGCCCTGCAAGGTTTGAAGGGGAAAAGAGGCCTGGAGCGAAGGCCTATTAGGCGTACGCCCAAATATTGATGTATCATTACATATTGACCCCAAAATTTTTTTAAGTTTTCATTTTAGTCCCTAGATAATATGTATCCAGGGACCTATTTGTAATTTTTTGAAAATTTTTTGTGGTCAATATGTAATTTTTGCAAAATTTGTTATGGTTAAAATTACAAAATAGCTCCAAAGGGTACCAAAGTGTTAATGGAGAATACCACAGGGTACCAAAGTGTTAGGTTTCAAACCACAGAGTACCAAAGTGAAATAGGATCAAACCACAGGGTACCAAAGTGTAATTTACCCTTTTTCTGTATTTTTGTCTCATATCTTTTGGTCAGGTGCAGAATTGGTCTCATGTTTTTTTATTGCAGATTCGATCCTATATCTTTGCAAAAAGTTTCATTGTTAGTTTCACAATATGAAATTTTTTGTAAAAATACGAGATCAATTTTGTAACCTGACTAAAAGATAAGATACCAAATTTGTAATGTAATAAAAAAATATGAGACCACAAATATACTTTGACCTTTTTTTTTTTTGAGAAATACTTTGACCTTATTTTTAACTTTATGATGAAAACAAACCTAATCCCTAAATGCTATGAGCCTCTAAATCCAAAACCACAGGTCCTAAACTTTAAATGCAAATCCTAAATAATAAAAAAAAAAAAAGGTAAAATATGGTTGATATTTTTAACATATGGAGTCATTTTCAGTTATGCTTTCAATATTTTTTTTTTTAATTATACCCCCAACATTTGACATTTGAGTCAATTATACCCTAACCCCTAACTAATTACATAATAGTCCAGAATATTTGTCATATTTAACAAGCAGGTCCTTATAAGCCATTAACAACCCTCATTCTCTTATCCTAACACATCACCACCGCACTTCATCGTCATACAAAATGGCAAACTCAAAATTGAAAACCTTATACCCTAAATCACAAACTCCAAAATATCCAAAACCCTAAAAATAGTTAATTTTTTTATTTTATAATATCAATGAAATATTAATACAACTATTTATATATGTCTATTTGACATTTTGACTATATATATTACTTAATGTTAATCTAAAATCATTTACTACAAAGTTGCATCTTGTTTTACTCATGTGATTATAAAGACTAAGTTATAATTAAATTATGAAAAATCATAAAAGGTAAATTAATAATTATAATTTAACCATTATATAAGAGTAAAAAATATGTAAGCTTTTAATTTATTTAGAAAATTTTGATACGGGCTTAAAAAACCAACTAGAAATAATACTTATCTGCCAATAAAGTAATCAATCAATATTATTATTATCAGTGTGATTTGAGATGAGAAAATGAGAAAGTCTAATACTATATTAGTCAAAGGGTAATTTTGATCCTAAATGTATCTCCTAATGTTCACTTTGGTCCTTTGTGATTTAAAATATTCAAATTAGTCCTAAATGTTAACAAAATATTTCATTTTGGTCCCAAATTATATAATATGATTATATTTCTTTGTTTCAAGTTCAAATGTGACGAGTTTAAAGCTATGTATTGTTCTCAATGAATACTTTCTCTATCCAATTGGAGTCGTTAGCAAATGAAGTCAAATCGGTCTCGAAAGTAGACCGATCATTTCATGATCAAACAAGTAAAATTGATTATATCTCTCTTATTTCAAGTTCGAATGCACCAAATTTAGAGTTACAAGTTATTTTTAACAAATTTTTTAAACTTAAAATGGAAGACGAGAGAAATATGACCAAACTCATTAGTTTGTGACCAAAATGAAATTTTTACTATTATTTAGGACTAATTTGAAACTTAAATGATCAAAATAGATATTAGAACTTAATTTAGGATCACAATAACTCTTTAATCTAGTGTGTGAAAGAGAAACAAGAACTTGATCCCACTTTTCACTTTTCATATGATATATCATATATATACACAAGAAAATAATAGGGAAAACAAATTAAAGGTTATATATATATATATATATATTTTATATATATATATATATATATATGAAATCCATGTAGACTGTATCAGTCACACAGTGTCCGTGATGAGATGAGATTGATGTGTGTGATGCTGATGTTGAGAGATCGAAAGAAAAAGAGAGTAATGGAAGGAGCAAACATAGTTGAAATAGGCAAAGAGTTGGGCACCTATATATATTATAGGCTAAAGTGCACTTTTGGTCCCATAACTTTGACAAAGGTTTCAATTTGGTCCCATAACTTTTTTTGTTGCAATTTTGGTCCCATAGCTTTGGCAAAGGTCTCAATTTGGTCCCATAACTTTTTTTGTTGCAATTTTGGTCCCATAACTTCTAAAAACGTCTCACCGTTGGTCCCAAACTGATTTTTGTCCATCCCATAACTTTACCCATATTTACCTTGTCATCATCCAACTCTGTATGTCAGATCATCTTCAGCGGCAGATAATGGATGGAAATCAGTATTGGGACCAACGGTGAGACATTTTCGAAAGTTATGGGACCAAAATTGCAACAAAAAAAGTTTTGGGACCAAATTGAGACCTTTGCCAAAGTTTTGAGACCAAAATTGAAACAAAAAAAGTTATGGGACCAAATTGAAACCTTTGCCAAAGTTATGGGACCAAAAGTGTACTTTAGCCTATATTATATATATATATATGGTCAAAATAGTTACCGAGTAAATTTTGTTTTGGGTCCTTAAACATATTTTTTAATTTTTTTTTATCTTTAAAGCTTTTAATTTATTTTACCCTTATTATCTGTTGTAATTTTGTTTACTTTCTATTATTTTTGAGTTAGACAATTGATTTAGAACATTTCTTTATGTATTATAATAATAAATAAATTAAAAAAAGAAGAATAAATATTGACATCACAATTTCATTCTTAAGTATTTAAAGATTAAATCTTAAGTTTTTTTCTTTCTCTATATGCTTATATGGTTATATGCCTCCCACAATCCCACTCTCATTTATTCATTTAGTTACTGAAATTGGAATTCTTGAGGATTATCATGTACTTTTTTGAGAAACGTTTTTTTATTTGGCAAAAAAATATAATTCATTTAAAAGTAAGGCAAAGCCAAACACAGTACAAACGACAACAAAACAAAATTAGCTAATCTCTGCCTAGCATAAACAACAACACTAGATAGGATATCAACTGACGAAGGTGGGGGGTTTGCAACCTATTTAAGAGGACTCATCCTCGTGTCAGACAAATTGACAAGACAACCAGCCGCCAAGTTAAAGATCTAGGGATCCAACTAAAGCTACAATCATCTAAAAAACTGGAAACATAAATAAAAACATATAAAATAGACAAACACTTCAAAAAATCAGACATAATCAAACTCAAAACAACAATAATTACTTGATAAAATATTGTCGAAGAAGCAAAACAAGAAAACGACGTCGTGGAAGAACCTGACCCAGACAAAAACCGACATCGAGCACCCAAAAACCAGAACCAAACCCGGAAGCCGCCATGGAAGCCAAAAGTATTCGTGAAATGCTTGGTCCAAAGTCGTCACCGCAGAGAAAGGTAGACCAAATCGACGTCGTGGGAGTCTTGATCCAAAACGCCACCGTCACAAAATCTTTAAAAAAAATGGCACTCTCATATAGAGAGAGAGGATCCCTCACATAAGAAGGATTTTCTACACTAAAAAAATAAAGGAGGGTCACCGCAACTGAGACAGCGGTAACCCAAAGGAGTTTCACACAGTAACAAAAAAAATGAGAGAATATAGTAATTACATTGAACATGCACTAACTAATCAATTTTACTTTTTTGAGAAACTATTATATCTGTAAGTGGGAAAATAAATAGTTGATGAATTAAAGTTGTTGTATTTAATTAAGATGCTAATTAATGTAATTTTGGCATGAATGACCGATTGCTAATATAGTATAATAAGAATAGTAAGAATCATCAATAATTCGATGTAGTAGTTGACTAATTATATTTTAGAAGAGAGAATTAAGATCCAATCTTTAAAGTCCATATACTTGAGAGACTTTTAAAATATTCATTTCCTGAATCAAATGAAATTAGTTTTTATTTAAACTGTGAATAAATAAGTAAATCTTAAAAGTTTATTTAAAATAATCTATAGTGGAGAAAGAGAAGAGACATGATTTTGTTAATGTTTTGGAATGAAATGACATGAAACATGTCTGTGCCCTCCAAAACCATAACCACAAACACAAATCCATCCAACTCTAACTAAAACCTCACATCAACATTTACACACACAAACACACACCTCTTGTCATTTTTTGACAGTGACATCTTACATTTAACATTTTGACCCCTCCCTCTCACCATCAATATCACAAATCAATCGACATATCCACATATATATAAATAATTGGATTGGATTTAGCAACTAAAACTTAAAAAAAAAAAAAATAAGTACAATAAATAAACACACAACGTTTTCACTTTCTCTCACTCTCTCATAGTCACACGTGTAACTTATGACTCATCTCTCTAATCATTTTCTAAAATTACATCCCGGTATAATTTATTTATTCTTTAAAATATTACAATGTTTCTCAAAATTATATATTTATATATATATCAATGAGATTATTAATTGAACTTAAGTATACTCATTAAAGTTAACAAGATTTGTAATCCTTTTCTTACTTAAATTACCAGTTACCACCACTAGTAGGTAATTACCAGAATTTTTAGCTGTGTGGAACTATTAGAGTAAAATAATTAGAAAAATTTATGTTCATTTGTTGGGTCACTCTGTGTGGGTCCCTCTAGAGATAGAGAGAGAGAATCCGTGTAGGTTTCTTTCTCTTATAAAGCTTCAAACAACTCCTTCTACTTTTGTTGTTTCAACACTTTCAAGTTTTCTCACTCCATTCTCACACTCTCAAAAACATAAAACTCATCCTTCTTCCTTAATTTTCCCTTAGCTTCATCTCATTCTCAATCTCAATCTCAATCTCATACTCTACTTCTCCTCTCATGCATATATATATATATATTGGTACTTTACTACCTTATAATATGACTTCATGTTAAACACTTCCATCCTATATATATATATAGCATTAATTAGATAGCAAAGATTTTAGAGATTGTGGGAGAAAGAAAATGAAGGCAGGTTGGCCAACATGCCTCATATATTCTTCTTCTTCTTCTTTACAACAAGAACAATACCCAAATGGTCATATTATCACATCCTCCTCTGACCCTTCTCCTTCTTCTTCATCTTCTTCAATGGGAATGGTGTATGCAGACATTGGTTCTCTTTCTCTCTCTTCTTCTTCTTCAATGGCACCCACAACAAAAACATGGCCTAATAACAATGCTTCTCCTACTTTTCCTTTCATAAGGAAACAACACCTTAATACTACTACTACCACCACTAATCATGATCATGATCATCATGCTTTAGATGGCAAGGCTTCAGATTCTAGTAATACTGATGATCATCATCTTCATCATCATCATCATCACATTCAACAAAACCCTAGTGAGAATTCTGTGAAAGAATCAGATTCTGGGCAGTCAAAACTCTGTGCAAGAGGCCATTGGAGACCTGCTGAAGATTCCAAGCTTAAGGAGCTTGTTGCCCTTTATGGTCCTCAAAACTGGAACCTCATAGCAGAGAAGTTAGAAGGAAGATCAGGTTGGTTTCTTTTTTTACTTTTTCATTGTCACTCAAATTTTACAACATTTCTAAGTTTTAACAGTTGACATACAAATAATCTTTAAAATGTCATAAAGATCTGTTTTTGAGATATAATGGTTAATTGGATTGAAGATTTTTGTGTTTTTTGAAGGTAAGAGCTGTAGGCTGAGGTGGTTCAACCAGTTGGATCCAAGAATCAATAGGAGGGCATTTAGTGAAGAAGAGGAAGAGAGGCTAATGCAAGCACATAGGATTTATGGTAACAAATGGGCAATGATTGCTAGGCTTTTTCCAGGAAGAACTGATAATGCTGTGAAAAATCATTGGCATGTTATAATGGCTAGAAAGTACAGAGAACAATCCAGTGCTTATAGGAGAAGAAGACTTGCTCAATCAGTGTACAGAAGATCCATGGAAGAAGATCATAGTAATAATCCAATCTTAGCCACCACCAATAATGGTAGTAATAACATCATGCCTAGTTTCTCATATGCTCACTTCCATGGTGGAACTGTTGAATATGGCTTCCATGGTAAACTTTTAACAACTTTTTGGTTAAAGATGTTATCTTTTTCACCTTTTCTTTTTAAAGTGAAAGTTTTTATATATTTATGGTTGGTTTTGAAGGTGGAAGAAGCAATGAGATGGTGAATGAAGCTATGGGGCAGAGAGAAAACATGCCAAATAATCATGAATATGAACTTCTTCATCATTATCATCATAATCTGAATGGCTTTATCTACCCTCATCATCATCATCATATTCACCATAATTTCTCTCCTCCTTCATATTTGATGCCAATAATGCAGAATCAGAATCAGCAACAAGTGTTAGCACAACCAAATTCCATAGTAGCATCATCACTCAATAACAATGCTTGTTCAAGTGAACCATCATCATCATCAGAGAACAACAGAGATCAAGAGGAAGTAATAGTTGTGAGTGATGATCCAAATGCAATTTCACCTCCATTTATTGACTTTCTTGGGGTAGGAGCCACATGAGATATATTATAACAATGGCATTTCATCATCAAGATCATAGAAGAAAATGAAGAAGAAGAAGAAGAAGAAGAAACACAAATTAAACAAACCCCAAAAGAAAAAGCTGCCAACTTTCCCAGATGCTTGCTCTTTATAGATGTGGCCCAACATTTCTGTGAAGCCATTAGAGGTAAGCAGAAAGGATAGTTTATCTCAGTTTGGTCCCTGTGTAGCTTGCGTCACTTTTCTGGTTGAGATCCCCCTAATTCTGTTGTGATTTCCTTTCTCACATGGGGGACCCCCTTCTTTTTTTTTTTTTTTTTCAATTTTATATTCTTGCCTAACATTAAAAACTAAATTTAAATTTTAGTTCTTTTTTTCTTTTGTTTTGTTTATATCAACTTAACCTTTTTCTTCTCAATTTTCAATTCATTATTATGTCCAAGACATTCTTTCTTACTTGGAAAGTATATACATGGCTAATTCGTTAAGAAGAGGAAGGTACAACAAGTTTGAAGCCTACTTATGGACTAAAAAAGGAACTCCTTGTCCTTATCTTTTAAGGTTTGCTTTTGTTTTTCGTTTGTCTCCAAAGAAAGAGGGTTTAGGGTCTTTTTATTTTAAATAAAAAGTTACAAAAGTGATTAAAGATGATTAATTAAGGGATTAGGATTGTTAAGCTAGAGAGAGAAAGAAAGTAAGAAATGGGAAGTTTTGAGAACATCCCTTTTTGATGGGCCTGCAAGATGCAATAAGTAAGGGCACAAATTTAGCAAACTGAAACTCCATTCATAATGGAATCGTTCAGACTTCAGAGAATTCATGCCACCCACATGGGGTACTACCTGCTGTGTTTGTTATAACCTTATTTTTAGTCTGTTAAGTTTATTTCAAATTTGCAATTTAGTCCTTAAATATTAGAAAATATTTTTTAAAAATTTTTAACTTTTAACAAATACTATCTATGAAGATAAAATAGTTGGTATTTCTTAAAAAGTTGTGGATTAAAAAAATGCATTTATAGCATTTAGGGATTAAAAAGTATTCTTGAAATCAATTTAGGGATTAAAAAGTAATTTTTAAATTCTCTCTTTTCAAAACTCAAGTGTTGGGGAGATGTAATTGTAATGTAACACTAGAAGATCAGAATCAAAGGAATGTTTTTTTAAATAAAAACTTTCTTATGAAAGAATTTGAATGGGCATGGATTTGGTGAGATAAAGAAAGTGTAATGCAAATTCTAAAAATGTTTTATGAACATTGAATGAGTCTGAATAGCTAGCAGTTGATGTCATTAATTAAAACAATAAAACCTGAAGATTTTGACAGTTAATTTGATGTGGAGTGTCTTAAATAAAATGTACAAGAAGTGATGTTTTGGGTCTCAACTCAGAAAAATTGCTTTTTACAAGGCATACTATCATCACTAGCTACATGGTTTAATTAAATGCCAATCAAATCAATAGATTATAGAGTAGTTTCATTATGATATACTCCTACTAGTTTTGTTCATTCATTCAGTACTCCCTAATCCCTATAATCATAATGATGATGGTTTTTCAGTCTTAAAAAGAAGGGACAAAACTGAAACTGATGGAACTTTTTTTTTCTTATAAGAATTTTGAAAATGAAATGAATAATTGTTCTATTTTTTTTTTTATTGAGCTATACACTTTTTTTTTTGGCAAATATGATTTTCGTCACCTCACTTTATATTAATGGTTAATTTTGTTTTTCTTATTTTGTAATCAATTTTGTTTTCAATATTTTACATTTTGATCAAATTTTTGA
This sequence comes from Chamaecrista fasciculata, assembly GCA_003254925.1. NCBI lineage: Eukaryota > Viridiplantae > Streptophyta > Magnoliopsida > Fabales > Fabaceae > Chamaecrista > Chamaecrista fasciculata. Next base: position 135,846 of record QANZ01055329.1, on the reverse strand, counting down.
TTAACTTTTTTTAATAAATTAACGATATAATTTATCATATTTTTTAATTTGAGTTAAAATTTAAGTTTTTTTAATTTTTTTATGTTACATATTATCAGTCACGTTGAATTTGTTGTTACTATTTAGTTAGAATAAGAGCAAATGATAAAATTGATCAAAATGTAATACATTGAGAATGCAATTGACAGCCAAAAAATAATGAGGAAGAAATTGACAGTTGGTATGAATATGATGTTTAGGGACTAAAATAATAGTTTTTCCTTTCTTTTTAATTATTATTTTTGGGTCTTTAATCCTTACAAAGGGAAAAGATATTTTTTTTCTAAGTATAAATTGTATATAGATTATTTTTGCATTATTTTGAATCATTCCCATGAATTACTAACCTCACCACACCTAGCCAACATTTGTACATGAAAATTCCTTATTATTTGTTTGATGAAAAAATGAAAAAATATTATGACCTTTGACACATTAGAAAAGAGGTATACTTTTCTAAGGATAAACATTTTGGAAAAATGGACAAACATTTAAAGTCTTTTTCTTTTTTTTGGGACAATCAAACATTTAAAGTCATACTTATTATCAAAAAAAAAATTTAAGTAATACTTTGTGATATTGTACCAGCTTGTTTGGGCCTGATAGAAGCCCATCAATGATGCAAAGGCCCATTATGATTCTCAACAAGTAATATGCCTTGAGAAAAAGTGAAAATATCCCCCCAAAAAAAGACAACAAAATCTCAACAATATAAACTGCCCATATGAAGATATAAATATGGCATTATTTTTTTTTCTAGTTCTTAGAGTTGTAAAAATATGTCTGTTCTATCATTAAATCTATATTTAATTAGTCAGTATTCAGTTAATACTTTTTATTTTACCCGGAAAAAAAAAATAATGGCCTATAAGAAGATGAATTGAATGCACTATTTTCATTTGTAGCAAAATTAGAATTAGTAAATGATTATTATAATAATTTAACTAAAGTCCAATTTATAAACAGTTCAACTAAGAAAGTAGCTTTCTAAAGCACATACCTTTTAGGATTTCTAAGTTCTAACTCACCAGATGTATGTAATGGAATTAGAAGATGCACTTTGAAGAAAAAAGAATAAAAGGAAAAGGGAAGCAATTAATTAAACTGAACGAATTCGAATATTCACTTTCATGAACATATATAAACAAATTATGTTAATTAGGTTTAATATAATATAAATTATAAAGAGCCTGGACTTTACTTTTTCTTCCTACACCTGAACATGCAGAAACATTTATAGTAGTACTATACGTACGTGAAGAGTTTAATATATATTACTTCAATTTATATATTTATGAACAAATTATTGTTGACTAAGATTTCGAATTTAACTAAATTAAAATTCTATTTACATGAGCTCTTAGATTAATCTAGATTATGGTAATAAATAATCTTATCGTACTCTATATATAATTGGATATCACCTAGAAATCCAAATTACTAGTACTACTTATTTTTGGTAGAGTTGTCAAAACGAGTCAAATCTGGTGGGTTGGCTGGTTTAACTCGCTAAATTGGCGAGTCGAGTTAAAAAAATCGGGATCATCAAAAATTATAACTCGAATGGGTTGACTCACTTAACTCGCGACTCGTGGTGAGCTAACTCGAGTGAGTTGGCGAGTTGGTGAGCCAACCCATCTTATTTAAAATTATATATATTAATATATTATTTTGATGTAGTGGCTAGTGATTAGTATTGAATAGTTATAATATTGGTATAATTTGTCTTAATTTTCATGCATTTTATTAAGAAAGTTAATAAAAAATATTTTCTATTAAAAAAATGAAAAAAGAAATTTAATGGCTCGTGGGTTAAGTGGGCTAACTCGGCTCACTAAGTTGACGAGCCGGGCTGGCTCGTTTTGACTGCTCTACTTTTAGTGAAACATATCTATTCATCAAGATGACAAAATTCATGAATAATTATTTGGCTATTTAAAATAAGATATATGAGGAATAAATTTAGAGAACCTAAATAATAATTTTATTTGGTTGACTTTAAACTTTCTTATTTGTTTTATTGTTAGTTCAAAATAAGATTTCGTTTAATTGTCGTCGTTGTCTCTAACGTAGACAATTGAAATGAAATAATTCTCTCTTATACGTATCTTAATAAGTGAGTTGACAGACAAAAAAAAAATATATTATTTTTTATAAAAAAAATTAATCACAAATTTATCTTTAATTTTTTATTGAGAAAGAAATTTTTTCCTCTCTAACAATTCACTTATTCAAAAATATATACGAGAGATAAATTATTTAGATCAAGTGTTTAACTCAAGATATATTAAATATTAATGAGACATAATCACACTTTAGACTAATGATAGAACAAATGAGAAAGTTTAAAGTGTGTTTGGATGGGGGTGTCAAGGTGAGAATGAAGAGCAGTAGAAGGGGCAAAAGATTAAAAATTGTTGGTTTGATTTTTTTTACGGAGGAGAAGAATGGACAAGGAGTGCCTCCAAAACACCCCTTGGCACCTCAAAATCTAATTTTTGCTGACCGCCCCAAATTGGGGGACCAAGGATGGAATGGACAACTTTAAAAATTTTAAAGACAATTATATCCCCTGGTTTTATTAATATTATTGATCATTCTAAATTCTAATATTATTTAGTACAAATTCAGGACCAAAATGTATAAAATAATTTCAAATTTAGGGATAGAATATTATTATCAGTTTCGTATATTCATTTCCTCACTAAAAACTCCCAAACAATATATCTAGTCAATCCATTTATATTTTCTCCACTTCACTCTATTAGTGTCCATTAATGTCCTCGCCTCTCCATCCTCACTAAAACTCCCAAAAATAGCCTAAGGATCAAAATAAAACAAAAAAGTTTTAAAATCAAAACAGAATTTACTCTATAGTTCAAGGACTAAAATGAAGCTTTGACCGATAATATTATTCTAATACTAATTGAATACTGATTTATGTGCACAAGTGCTTTACACCCATTACACATGGGATTGAAGTGATGTATTTTCTTTCATTATCTTCAAATCCCATCCACCTCCTTCTTCATGTAGGAATCCACTGTGCATGTTGAAATTCAATTTTCATCACTATATATAAATATTTATATAAGCCTATATTATTTATTATTATAATAAAATATATGTATTTTATTATACACATGAATATTATTGTATTGCATTCTCCACTTTGAGATAATGATATGGTCCAACATAGGTAGCAAAGTTTCATTGCATAGACTTTTTTTTTTTGTCTTTTCTCTTTTAGGTGGGAATTAAAGGTGCACTTCATTCACATACACTTTTTCCTAAGAAATGACTTTAATTCACAAAAAGACATTTTAACCTCTTCTTCTTCGTCTTGCCCATCATTCAAGCGACCAAATTTTCTTCTTTCAATATCAACGCTCTACTCAACTTCTAGCAGATTAATATTGAGTTTAATCTTAACATTTTTCATTCTTAGGCAAAAAAAAAAAAAAACATTTTTCATTCACCTATTTCAAATTTTGATGGACATGATAACGTTAGGTTTGATTAAAAAAAAAATCTCACATGGGCCATGGCTAAGAAATCAAAGAATGGGCAAGTCTCAAGACTATTATTTAAAGGTCAAAGTGTATTTTTGATTTTATATTTGTTGGTTAGGCATAAAATTAGTCGTATATAAATTACACTTTGGTACCCTGTGGTTTGATCCTATTTCACTTTGGTACCCTGTGGTTTGAAACTTGACACTTTGGTACCTTGTGGTATTCTCCATTAACACTTTGGTACCCTTTGGAGTTATTTTGTAATTTTAACCATGATAAATTTTGCAAAAATTACATATTGACCCCAAAAAGTTTTTAAAAAAATTACAAATAGGTCCCTAGATACATATTATCTAGGGACTAAAATGAAAACTTTAAAAAATTTTAGGGGTCAATATGTAATTTTTGCAAAATTTATTATGGTTAAAATTACAAAATAGCTCCAAAGGGTACCAAAGTATTAAAGGAGAATACCACAGGGTACCAAAGTGTCAAGTTTCAAACCATAGGGTACCAAAGTGAAATAGGGTCAAACCACAGGGTACCAAAGTGTAATTTACCCTAAATTTTTTTGTCGCAGATTTAATTTCATATTTTTTTTAAAAAGTTTTACTGTCAGTTCCACAATGTAAAATCTTTTGCAAAGATATGAGACCAATTCTACAACTTGACTCAAAGATATGTGACCAAAAGTGTAATATAAGACCAAATTGAGACCTGAGCAAAAAATATAGGACCAAAAGTGAAATAAAAAAAGTTATGAGAGTAAGTTAAGATCTAAGTAAGAATTATGGGATTAAAAATACATCTGGCCTATTTTAAAAGACCCCACTATTATTTTAATATTCATGAAGTCAGACATTTTTAATTGTATTTGACTTATTAAATTTTTCTTTATTTCCTTGTTCTATAGTGATCCAAAATATAGTTAAATACTTGTTAGAGATTTTAGGTATATTTAATTAGGATACATGTTAGTTAAGAAAATATTGTGTTACATAATTTTTTTATATGTTTTTACATAATATTTTCTCTAACCATATTGACTTTTTTGATAACTATTGTGATCTTCTTGTTCTAGTTTAGAATTCTCATCTTAATTATCATGTGATGATTATATTTTTATTTCATCTTATTTCTCTTGTTGGATTTGGTTCCATGAGTTTCGGCTCTGGGACCGAAATATAAACATTCAATCTAAACAAAATATAGAGGTAAATAAAACATTGTAGAAGCTATTAACTTGGACATTATCGCTAATGCATCAATCTTATTAGTGCCTCTGATCCATCAAACAGTGTGATATTTATCTACAAAAGATAAATATGTTGTCGATGACTGATCGTAAAATTAGAACTCTGGAAGTGAGAAATATTAAATAGTGAATGTTCTCCTAATAGGAAACCCCCTCGTGATCATGAACTCATCATGAAATTGATTAAAGAAAATGGTAAGAAAATACTTTTATTTACAAGAGAATGAGAGAATTCATAAAGTAAAATTACTCAACGTAAGACTTAGGAAATCACAACTATGCACTGCAACATCACGAGGATGCGCCGTGGCGTGGTGATGCAGTGAAAAAATGATTTTATTATCTTTATTTTTAAGAGAATATTTTGAAGTAATTAATCAAAGGAAAAAAAGAAAATAATATTTCAAAGTAATTTAGACTAATATTTATTTTAGGGTAAATTATATTTTGGTACCATGTGGTTTGACCCTATTTCACTTTGGTACCCTGTGGTTTGAAACCTGACACTTTAATACCCTATGGTATTCTCCATTAACACTTTGGTACCATTTGGAACTATTTTGTAATTTTAACCATAACAAAGTTTGTAAAAATTATATATTGACCCCAAAAAAGTTTCAAAAAATTACAAATAGGTCCCTAGATACATATTATCTAGGGACTAACATGAAAATTTTTTAAAAAAATTGGGGTCAATATATAATTTTTGCAAAATTTGTTATGGTTAAATTACAAAATAGCTCCAAAGGATACCAAAGTGATAATGGAAAATACAACAGCGTACCAAAGTGTCAAGTTTCAAACCACAGGGTACCAAAGTGAAATAGTGTCAAATTACAGGGTACCAAAGTGTAATTTACCCTTTATTTTGATTTGACTTGAATGTAGGGCTAAGAATTTGTCTTTCTCTAAAAGATAATAAATAAATTAAACGTATTATTAAAAAATATATAAAATTATTTATCAGCCATTAATATCTTTTAGAATGACTTATACTAATTTATTTTTAAGCAAATGTATAATATCTATTTATATTTAATTAAATATGGGCATATATATATACTAGGGGCTTTCCGTACCTTAACGGGCACACAAATATGTATATAAAATAAATGAGGGACTAAATTGTTAACTCAATAAAAAATAATGGATTAAATAGTGAATTTTCTCTTATTTTAATTACATGTAATGTTTTTATCTTTGTATAAGTAGAGGACAACCAAAAGGCTCCTCCCATATCTAATATAGATATATGGGGCATGTTGTTAGGCTTATGAGATTTGATTGAGGTCTTTAATTTGTCCCATATTTAATAACAAGTTGATAAGGCCAAAATGAGGAGGTAGAGAGATAAATAGGAAGAAAAGGAATAGGATTAGACAAATCAAGAAGTATTGGCCATTACTTAATAAAAGTGAAAGGACCAAAACAAAACAAGTAAAGGGAAGGCAAAAGAGGGTGGGACACAAACACCACTAAAACACATTAGCCTCCACATGAAGTGGGTCCCTTGATAATATTTGCATATAAATTTTGTGGCCACTTGCTTTTTGAAATTTTGATGCCAACTATCTATCAAATATCTCAATGTTCCTTTAATTCCCTCATCCACACATGTACATGCACAACACCTGACTTTCACTTTCACTTTCACTTTCACTTTCACACTATCTTTATGTACACAGGTTTCTTGATGTAGATAATGTGCTTCATTAATTATGTTCAATTTATAATTCTTTTCCAAAAAAATTCTAAAGGTAGATATTTTAGTTCTTTAAATATGATGTTTCGGGTATGAATCAAAATATGTGTATAGAAAAGATTTAATTGGCAGAAATACAACTCACTTCACTAATTTGGTCCTATATCTTTTTTTTTGTACTATATTTTTAGTTCAGGTCTCAATTTGATCTCATATCTTTTTTTTGTTACAAAATTGGTCTCATATCTTAGGGACTATTGCATAATTGGTCTTATATCTTTGAGTTAGGTGCATAAGTGGTCCCATACTTTTGTAAAATGATCAACCAACGATTGATCCTTATATAAAGATATGAGACCAATTTTGCAACCTAATCAAAAGATATGGAACCAAAAATGATATGGTACCAAATTGGGACCTTTTACAAAGATATAGGACCAAAAGTACAACAAAAAAGATACAGGACCAAATTGGGAACTTAGCAAAAGATATAGGACTAAATTTACATTTTGACCATCTTTTTTAGTGTTAATTCTCACTAATGTGCTGGCTTGGAAATAAAGAGAAAGAAAAGAAGATAAAGACAAAAAGTTGGACTTAATTGGATAGCTTTATTTAATATATATAAATATATAGTTTTTGGATTCTCTCTGGAGTGTTATGACATTTATTCTAGTTTATCTACTTGTATGAATAAGACCTGAAATAAAGAACAAAAATTCTTTTTCAGTTTTAAAGTTTGGGTTTTGTTTCTTTCTCTACCATTTAACTCCATGTAAGGCAGTAAGTAAAGTTCTGTTTCACCATCCCAGTACTCTGTAAATTCTCCTATCATAATATGATGGCAGAAAGTTTAAGATGTTATGAAGTAAATGAAATATACATATATTTCTTATATATAATCTGTTCCTTGATTGTTTCCTTCTTGTATTCGGCATTTCCAATAAGGGAACAGGAATGTTAAGGTCAACAAATTAAACAAAAATCATAATACTCTGGGACTATCATCTTTATATATAAATGGAGAGGAATCTCCAAAAAGATACAACAGGCTTCTGATGAAGAATTACAACTTATAAGTTTACTCTAAGCCATAGATTTCAGTCCAAGAATCTCCTTTCTTTATTCTCTTTTTCTACTTATTATTTTCCTTGTCTCGCATGTGTATGTACATCAAGATATTTACTCAACAGATCATCTAAATCTGCAGCAAAAACACCTGTTCACTCTTACAGGCTCAAGATTTCAGCTAAAGGAAGCTAAACTATAATTCTCTTGCACTAGAACACCTTCTATTTTCATTTCACTGAGAACTCGTTGAGAATCTGAGAATGCTCAATGTAGTTCCCAGTTATGTCTGCTCACGAAAAGTAAGAGATCGCGATAAAGCTGCCGGGTTGGCTTGCAACACCGGTGATGGTTCAACAACATGATTCTTGTCATCTCCCTTATCTGGAAAAGCCTTGAAAAGACCTCCTCCATAATTGCCCTTCTCATTCTTTATCCCTAGTGCTGACCATATAGAACTCTTTGCAGCCTCACCGGGATCGTCAATTCTCAGAGTCTTGGGCATCAAGACACTACTTTCTGAACCGTTGCTTTCGATATCAGGCTTTCCTTTAGGAGAGTTAGTTGGGCTGAGGATGTTCCCTTCCCTTGTGTGTTTCCCAAGAGTTGGGGAATTGGGACCAGAGTGGTTAGCGAATGATTGGGCAGGGACGGGAGGTATGTTCCATGAAGCCGGTAAACCGCAACCCCAATAAGTAGGGTTAGGATAGAAGGCTACGGGATAGCCTCGTGGGCAGAATGCAGGAGAAGGCACCGGTGAACTCCACTGTGATGAGTTCCATGGATAAGGGAAACATGACAACTGAGGAGGGAAAGCTGGATTAATTTTATCCACTGGTTCTGGCAAGGTGGTGTTGCCTTTGTTCTCTGATGAAGTTGAAGCCGTAACAGAAACTCCAACTGAGTGATCATTTCCATTATCTTCTATACCATCAGAAGCGAAAGTATTTTTATGGTCAGGTAAGTGAAACCCGTTCAAAACACCATTCTGTGTTTTCTCTGCAAGGTTCAATACAGAAGCCATGGAATTGCAAAGAGGAGAGTCTGAGCCAAAGTTCAAGACAGCTCCTCCATTTCCCAGAACAGAATTATATAATCCATTGGCAGTGTTGTCTTTCGCAATTTGAAGGGCCTTTGGAATCATTATGTGACGATATTGTGAAGCAGATGAGTTTTTGTTCTTACGACGACCGGCACCTACAGGCACATTTCTCATGGTTCCTCCAGCTGTCCAATATCTCTGACAGTTCTTGCAGAAATGACGGGGCTGATTGACATTGTAATTATTATAATAACAAAACTTGGTGTCCATGCTATTGCATCGAGGGCATGGAAGTATCTTGTCGGGTTTCTTCGGAGTTTTTTCTTCTAAAGTACTTGATTCACTTTGTTCTCCATTTTTAGAAGATTTAAGTAATGAAGTCTCTTTCTCTGCTGAGGGAGTCTTAGGATTCTCAAAATTGCTTGAAGATTCTGTGGGAGATTTTAAATCCTCGGTGCTTTGACATGAAGCATCATCATCTGGTACTGAGGTGAGTTCTTTCCTTGACAGTTCCTAAAATAACAACCAAGAGTCATAAACATGAACAGACTTACAATTTATGAATTGAAAGACAGTGAACTTTAGCACAGACGATTCTTCTGGCTATAAAGTTATAAAATAGAATATTAATGAAACCAAACAATAGAATTATTAGCTTCATTCTCTAAATCATTTTCGTTCCAATTATGGTATATCAGTTTATAAATGACAGCTTCTATAAAACCATTAAGCCTCTTTAATTAGTTTACTTAATGAATCCAATTCAACTTATGCAATATCTTGATGATGGGGAGATGTATATTTCCTATATAATCAAGTTAAATTTGGCCCTTTGCTTAGTGAATATCGATGTTAATATAGTAGTAACTCATGATGAAATGAATTAAATTGCTTTAAATTTTCTCTCTTAGGTATGAAGAGGGTAGCAAAATGGAAATTCTCAAAGTACACAAGTAGACAAACTTTCATGAAGAAACTATCAAGAATAAACTATTTGACAAGAATCCAAAATATTATCCTGCTATTTTCAAGTTAACCAATCATGAATATAATAAAAAGCCGGAAGAAAGTGCCAGAATATATACAATTCATGTATATCAACACTTGAATGGAGAATAAAAACTAAAACAATTTTAAAAAATAGTTGATCAATAAATACAAGCAGAAATATTATTATAGAATAAAAATTTTCTGTGAGGTCACAAGGCTACAGATCAACTCGAAAAGTGTTATTCCAAAAAATAGAATATAGACAAAGAGTGAAACCAAAAAAAAAAAAATAGCTCCAATTGAAGTTCATGGCGTGAAAAGCAACTTGACTAGAGTTTAGCAAAAACAGGAAATCCAATCCAATCATAAATTCTCCAAAGCCATTGAAATAGGTATCATCATCATCATACATATCTGCGATGATGCAAGAAATCCATATCAAATCAAATAAACTAAAATAGAAAAACAAATTGAAAGAATCTGCAATCTCCAATCTCCAACGACATCTCAATTGACGCCTCAATCAATCATTTTAGAAAAAAAAAAACAAAAAATAAACGAAACTGGAAGAAACCCACGAACAATTTCGAACAATTTCGATAGGGTTCGTAATTTTTTCGATTGGATGATACCTTAAGGTGTATTGAAGATGTGAGTTGAGGAGGAGAAGGAGAAGAATCTGTATGATCATCGAAAGCGTCGTCATCGTCGTTGTCGTTTTGATTGAAGGGAAGAGAAATCGTTCTTCCGAAAAGCTTTATCGCTGATGCGTCTTTAACCTCCGACATTTCTGTGTTATATTGCTTGCTGCTATTACTCTTTCTCTCTCTTTCTCTCTCTCTCTATGCTTCAGGAATATCTCTCTCTCTATTTTGGCTTCCAATGTTTTCTCTGTTGGAAAAAAAAATGGGAAAAGTAGGAGAAAATATATGGGTGTATTTATAGCAACAGACGATGTTGTCGTTGCTGTATTATGTGTGTATTATGTATTGTAGGGTTTTATGGTTTTTGTTTTCCCTCTCGTGTGAGATATATGAGATAAGTGTGAAAATTTGTTCTCAATAAAGGAGTGACATAGTTGTTAATTAATCCTCGAAAAGTTTACATGAGTTGAATTCGGGCTCATAAAGTTAGGGTATGTCTCCAGATTTTATGAACACTTACAGAGGTACTTACAGATCGTCAACCAACAAGGTCCTCACATTGACAACGGAAATCGAACTCACCATTTTGTAAGTTATGAGTCAACTCCTTATCAACTAGACTAATTTTTGTTAGCGTGACATAATTGTTTTCTGATACCGTTGTTGTTTACTCTCATTTAAATTTTTTTTATCAAAAAAATGAAAATGTGTTTTAGGGTGTGCGTTTTGTGGGGAGTAGTGGTCGTTTTGAAGTTTGAAAATGGATAATGAATGAATAGAAATATGAGAGGAGAGAGAGAGAGAGAAGGTTGGGGATGACACGTCAGCAAAGTGGGGGAAATTTGAGAGCCACAAGTTCTTGTGGCGTATAAGATCTTTGTGTGGTGTTGGATTCCTTTACATTGCTTATAAAGATAGTGATTACTAAGTGCTCTTCTTTTTCTTCCTTTTTTTTTTTTTT
>QANZ01055329.1:87429-123407 GCA_003254925.1 Chamaecrista fasciculata | reverse complement strand
TAATTCAATTATAACTCATATTTAATTATTTAAAAACATATTATTTAAAATATAAACATTTATTATAATTTAAAAATTTATTATAATATAAAAAGTTATTATAGTTTAACATCATACTTAATTACTTAAAACATATTATTTAAAATATTTATTTTACAAAAATAATTAATATACACATAAAAATTTGTGAAGACTATTATAATTATACGTCAATTTTTATATTTAGATTATAGCCTATTCTTAAATTCTTAATTTCTTATAATAGTGTATATATATATATATATAAGCCGATACTTGATTACAAAATTTAATTTCTTTGAGTATATATGTTAGTTATACATAATATATACATCAATTGATTCCGGATAGAGCACACAAATTAACTATATATGTAATAAATATTCAAGTAAGTATCTTGAAGTGTGAATGTCTTAATGATTACGTATTTATCTCATTCAAATCGATCATACATATCTATTACATATCATGTATATGGAAAGTAATTAAGCTACTAGACAGTGATCACAATAGTGGTTTAATAGTTTTCTCACTTAATTTTTTTAACTAAGTGATGGTTTCGAATTTTATCTTCAGACATGAAAAAAAATTTTAATTATTAAACTATCCTTATTAAATTATTTGGGAAATATTTATTCATTTATGACTATATTATATTTAATAGGGATAGAATGGTAAAAAAATAATTAATGTTCTCTTGAATTTGTAAAACATCAAATATTTTAAAATAAAAAAGGATCTAAAAAAAACAGATATTCAGAACCGGAGGGAGTAGTTTTTAACCTTAAATTAAGGACATATAACAAAAAGATTAATTATTATTATTATTATTAATGATATTTGATACAATAATTAAGAAGGGTGCTTATAATTAACAAATAATCTTATAGGTTTAAACTATTATATATATGCTATCACCATATATGAAAAGATAATTAATGTTAGATTAATTTAAATTAATGTCTCTTCCATGGGTTAGGTAACATATCACTAATTGCTATTCTATGTGGGTAACCAAAATAAAGCTTTTCACATTTTGTGTACCCATTAGATAAAATCTATATCTATCCACACACGTACGCACACACATATTACTAAAGTGTTTTCTATCTTAAACTTAATTGCTAGATATTTATAGGTCAATCGATCAAGTAAGAATTTATCATCTTAAATTGGATTAGTGATAAAAATAAGGGTAGATTACTGAGAAAAGTCTATGTGATTTAGGGATAGTTCGAGATCGGGTCTCGGTAGGTTAAAATATTATTTTAAGACCATAACTATTAATTTTCTATACATTTGACTCCTAGTTTTTATGAAGGAGAGATTTTAATGCAAAAACAGAAAATCTTCGAGAACTTTGACTCTAGCTATTAAAAAAATGATTGAATATAATTGAAAAAGGATTTCTCAGTTTCTGTCAAATCATAAAATTTTTCAATAGCTAGAGTTAAAGTCCCCATTTTTTTTTATTTTTGCATCAAAGTCCCTCCCTCATAGAAACAAGAAGTCAAATGCATTGAAAATTAATAATTAGGGTCTTAAAATAGTATTATAGCCCAAATTTCTATTAAATTTTGGATGGATGACCCTTTTCTGCTAATGAAGCAAACCTCATTCCCTAAATTACAATTTTTTAAACCACAGAAACTTGACCTCGAAACATCCATAAACTACATAGACTTTCTGTGTAATTTATCCTAAAATTAATAATAGTATGATATTCTAATATATAAATGGAAGTAATATATGATGCTGGTTTAGGAATTATTCAAAGTTTTTACCTCGTATTAATCACAATCCTATGTTGAATTTATTTTATTGAAATAAATATAAATGTGGATTGGCACTAGTTAAATTACAAATTAATACACATATAAGTAAGTTACCACCTGGATATGGCAACATTTTAGTTTGAGGGATACGTAGTCTTTCTATGATAGAAAGGTTTGATCATATCAGGCCCAAAAAAAAAAAGTTTGATCATAAGCTAATTCAGATTAAAATACATTACTTATAATTTAAATTGTTGGCAAAAGTACTATTGGCACCCTCAACATTTGGAGTTATTTTCAGTTTTATCCCCAACGTTTTTTTTTTGTCAATTATACCTCAAACGTTTCACATTTGAATTAAAATATAAAATGTGAAATGTTGAAGTATGATTGATTAAAAAGTGAAACATTGGGAGTATAATTGACAAAACAAAGTAGGAGTATACCTAAAAATGACTCAAAATGTTTAGGGTACCAATAATACTTTTGTCTAAATTGTTTTACACAATTATTCCATCTATGGACAAAAATTTATTAATAGAAACAAAACTTATTTCAATAGTTTTGACGTTTCAGAAAAATAAATCTGACTCTCAACTGAAAAATATTGTTCAGTTGATACAAAAATAAGTTTAGATTATAAAGTGTGTTGAAAGTTTATGTGGATTATTCAAGAGTTTTGAGCCCAACATATTATTTTGTTTCATACTTATAGCTTCGATTAAAAGCTCTAATCCTAGTACAATCAACGACAATGAACTTCCTCTTATTACAAATGCTACATCCTATACGTATAGGACAAGGTACGCCGATTTTATTGATTTCGATATAAATATATGAAATTAAAGATATATAGACGATGATGATACATGTTAAATTTATAAAAAAGCTATTGACTTTCATTGATCGCATTATAAAAATATTGTGGATTCGAATTGTGTTGACCACTTTAGAGAATATAAAATTATAGTAATTAATTAAGCTCGATCACTCGCCATAATTTTATTTGACTTGTTCGATCTTTCGACACATTAATTATATCTGAATTCAAATCTTCAATTTTTAATTTCGTATCTTGCAAGATGCGACTTAAAAATAATCAAAATAAAAAAAATGATCATATAATTGTCTTGGGCTCTTTATGGAATTCAATAATTCACTCAATCTGATGATAATATGAGTAATCATAACCTCGGATAAAGGTTCATACAGCTTATAAATTATGAAAGAAATAGCTTGTCGGGAAACGCCAAACTTTTGAGGATAATGAAATATGATCTTTTATTTTGTTTTGTTTGGTCAACATATATGAAATAAATATGAATTATAAAAGGTAAAAAGTGAATCTACAAAAGATTATAAACAAATGTCAAAATTACAGATTCTTTTCCACTAATGTTTTGAAAAGTGTTTTTTATGTCAAAAATAAAAAGATAGTCAATATTACAAATTTTATTTTCAGATTATTGTTATTTTTAATTTTCCAGTGAAATTATAAAACATCCCAAAAGTAAAGCTAAATAATTTTGGAAGCTAAAACCTGATATCATCGCACAACCATAAGTTTAAACAATGAATTCGGTAATTAAAGCATTGACACATGGACTACAAATAATAATTTTCACTTAACATCTAAATACTATCTTTAATTTTGATAGTGTTACGCAAATTTGCTATTGTTAATTCTTTTTGTGTGACAATAATGGGCTAAAATGCATAAAATTATTTTAAACTTTTTTTTAGGGAAAAGTTTAGATTGAGGTAAACACCGGCATCCCACTAGGATTAAGAAATACTTTCCAACCTCTTTGAGAAATTTACGAAAAAAAATTAAATATTACCCACTAAATAAGGTGTTCACATCGATCAAAGGATTTAAAATCCCGTCTTTATGGGAGTAAATGCTCAAATGACAAATATTAACCAATTCTGTCACTAACTTTAATTTTAATTTCTTCTTCGGCTTAAAAATCAAGAGACTTTAATGCATTTTACCCCAAAAATATATGTATACATATCAATATTATTAGAATCGGGCTATTCAATAAATTGATAAAGTGATCGTTTCATGATGTGATAAGTTTAATCAATAAGATAAATAGTTAATTTAGATAATTCAATAGATAACATTTATTAATTATTTTAAATATAATAATACATAAAATATAAAACATTAGAAATATTATCATAGTAAATAGTTATCAATTGATAATAATTTATCATGAATAATTAATATTATAATACAATAATTTATATAAAGGAACTAAAATTGATATAACAAAATAACTTTTAGAAATTAAATAGAGAAAAACAAATTTTAGAGATCAAATTGAGAAAGAAACTTTTTAAGAGACTAAATTGAAAAAATATTAATATATGAAAAGATAAAATGAAATTATAATATTTTAATTGAATTGGACCTATGAAGCATGGACACGGACACAGACACGGACATTCTGACATGTCAATTTCTTAAAGTTACACGACACGACACGACATATATTTATATATATAAATAATTAAAAAATCAGTAAATTTTTATGATAACTTTAAAATTACATTATATATTCATAATATATGTCATATATATGTGCAATTATTTTTTATTATTTGTCATGTTAAAGTCACAAAAAATGATTTTATATTATGAAACTTATGAATATGTGTCGTACTCGTGTCGTACGGGTGTCGGACACGGACACGTGTCCGACACAGCGACACACCCTCAAAATAAAGTGTCCATGTTTCATAGAATTGGACGATCTTTGCCGATTCATCAATCTAACTTGATTTAAATGGTTTTGTCCAATTATTACTAATCCAAGTTCCAAAATAACTTTAAGAGTTGAACCAATTTATTCTCCAATCTAATTAGTAGTTGAATCGGTCGGACCTATGAAGCATGTACATTTCATTTTGAAGGTATGTCGCTGTGTCAGATACGTGTTCGTGTCCGTGTCCGACATCCATACGATACTCATATGACACATATTCATAAATTTCAAAATATAAAATCAATTTTTTGTTACTTTAACATGACAAACAATAAAAAATAATAACACATATGACATATATTATGACTATATTATAATTTTAAAGTTTTCATCAAAATATATAGATTTTAAATTATTTATATATATATATATATATGCCGTAGCGTGTCATGTAAATTTAAAAATGAAAAAAGACCATTTCGTGCCCCTAACGTTTGTGGTGGTTTTCAGTTATGCCCCTGATATTTCATTTGTGTCAGTTGTGCCCTCAATGTGAAACATTAGTTTCAATTATGCCCCCAATTGTGCCCCTAAGGTGAATAAAGTTTAGGGTTTTAGGTTTTCGAACCCTACTCTTGCGCACTCGAAGGTGAAGAAAGAAATCTAGGGAAATTTAGGGTTTTTGACTGGTATTTAAGGCTTACGAAGATGAAGATGAAGATGTCAAAAAAATTTTAGGGTAGTAATTCTTTTGGTTTAGAGAATGTAAATCCACGTAGGAAATGTCATGGTGGATAAAAAATAAATCAGGGATGTTTTATTTATGCAGTCATCTTGCCACATATTCAATTCAGAACAAAAAATTGACACACAAGTAAAAAAAATTGACACATCAGCATTGAGTCAAAATTGGGGGCATAATTGAAACTAATGTTTCACATTGGGGGCACAACTGACACAAATGAAACGTTAGGGGCATAACTGAAAATTACCGCAAACGTTAGGGGCACGAAAGGGTCTTTTGCCTTTAAAAATTTAACGTATCGATATATCTGTATCCGTATCGCGTTCCGTATCCATATCAGTATCCATGCTTCACAGTGTTAGACATATATTACGATAACATTGATATATACTCCCTCTTGTTCTATATATCTGATGTTTGGGAAAACTTTTTTTGTTTCAAAATACCTAATGTTTTACAAATTCAAGAGAACATTAATTATTTTTTTACCATTCTATCCCTATTATATATTTTTTTTGGGCCGAAATGAAGTTTAGGTGAGTTAGGCCCGGGGGCTCACCAAGGCCAGGGCAGGCCTCAAGGTTTTATGAGCGCTTACAGAGTTACTTACAGATCGCCTACTAACAAGGCCCTCACATCGGCAGCGGGATTCGAACTCACGACCTTGTGGGATAGTTTAGTCTTTTTATCTCATTTTTCTCTTCATTTTAGGTGAACTAATCATTTCCTTAATCTGTGTGCATTTACCTTAAACATCAGGGCTCCGTTTGGTACCATTTGAGGTATGTAAAGGAAAAGGGTTTTACAAGGGAAAAATTGTGAGGGAAAGGAAAAGTACTTGAGGGAATGTAAAGTAGGTAAAAATTGAAAGTGTTTGGTATAAAAAGGTAGGGGAGGAAAGTAAAATAGATATAGAAAAAAATGACAAAAATGTCCTTCCCACAACCACCACCAGACCGCCGCCGACCATCGCCGTCCACGGTGGTCGGCGCCGCCGTACGCCGCCGCCGCCGCCGCCTTTCACCATTTGGGGGAGGAGATGGGATGGGAGTGAGAGGGGCAAATTAGGAATTCTACCATAATTCCTTAGGTAGACTTGAATTACATCAGAAATGTGAAGTAAAGAAAAATGACCTATATAATGTAAAGCCCTTTACATTGTAATCCACTTTACATAGCTCAAATTACCATACCAAACACATGAAAATCTTGAAATCCGTGTCCTTTTACATTGTAAAACCCATTTCATGGGTACCAGAGGGACCCGAGATATATAGAAGGGAGGGAGTGCATTTGGTCACTCACACGTGCTAGGTGGGACCCATAGTGATAGATAGCAAGGCTTTACACGTGCATCTTGCCACATCAGCACTTGGCACTATTGGGGTCCACATGCAAAAAAGCGAAGTGAAAAGGTCATCAAAGAGATAATCCCTTCCGTTCAATCTTGATCCAATAAAATAATGCCAGGTGGCACAGCGGCGGGCACTTTCGTAATTCTGGAATCTTTGAGGGGTAAATCTACTTCAGCTGATGTACCCAGGTGGTTGACACGTGTCGATCTTAATAGGTAGGATAATATTTGGACCATATCTTTTTCTCTTATCCAATTAGGTCCTCTTTGATTTTTAAAAATTTGGCACTACTACTTTTTTGTTTAATCAATTTGTTTATTATGCTAATTAAATAATACCAGAAAGTGACTTTTTTTTTTTAATTTAAATTTGGAAAAGGAAATGTTGGAATAGTTTATTATTAGAAATAAAAGGCTCTATATTTTGTTTGAATTTTGTAGTTTAACTTTTCTGCAAGCATTCTTTTGTGTTGTGACTTTTAAATTCTTGGTAGGCAAAAGATAAATAAAAGTTAATTGTTGAATCTCTAATTTTCTCTTGGAAGAAGAATGCAATTTTTCTTTAGATTTAGAAGAAAGTATTTTGACTGTATATAAACTTTTCTGGTTTTATGATTAAAATATGGAACAT
Source organism: Chamaecrista fasciculata (assembly GCA_003254925.1). NCBI lineage: Eukaryota > Viridiplantae > Streptophyta > Magnoliopsida > Fabales > Fabaceae > Chamaecrista > Chamaecrista fasciculata. Next base: position 116,170 of record QANZ01055329.1, on the reverse strand, counting down.
GATTAATTTTTCTTGTAAGACTAATTGTAGTTAAAAAAAGTATGTGTCGTTTTATAATTAATAAAATTGATAGAAAATATTTATTTTATTTTCAAAATATTTCTCTGGATTACTTAATTAGTCAATATGTTTTGTTAAAGTCTAATTTTGAACAATCCGAAAGTAATAATTTTTCAGACCAAAAAAAAAAAGAAAGTAATAATTGGACTTTCTCATAATTAAAAAAGAAAGTAATAATAGTTGAAATTTGAATAATAATTGATTTTTTTAAAAAAATAATTTTTAGTCAATAAATTTGTATTGAGTTATTGATCAAGTTTTTTTTAAATAATCCAAATATAAGACTCAATCCTTAAAATGTAATCGTCAATATTTTAATCATTAAATTTCAATTAAAATTATAGTTTTCAATTATTAAATTAGCACTAAATTTATATTTTTTTTCTTTAATTTTTTTTTGTTATTGAATTTGATTCAGAAATCAGATCATTAACAATTGTAACAATTAAAAAACTAAGTGGTATACTTCAATTATTCAAGGTTGATTTGATGACTCGAAATAAATTTAGAGACTAAAAATTATATTTTTTTTAAATTAAAATCAAATCTGAAGATGATCTCATAATTAAATCTAAGAGTTGCAAGCTCAATCCTTATAAAATTTCCATTGTTTCTTTTGAAGTTTCTATTTTATTGGTTAAAAGGAAGAAGAAAAAGAAAAAAAGTATATCTATCTTGTAAATAGGGCAATAGATCTGTCCTTTCGCTGATATTATATATTATATATATATATATATTTATATATTTATATTATGTCAAATTAGTCAAAGCAGCTGCATTCACAAGTAAGATATTTTATGATGATTTCCATTTTTGTACCAAAATAATTAGTGAGATATTCTTGAGGCTGTGCTTCACACCACAGGATCAATTGACAAAAATAATGCAAGCATCCGTTCTTATATGCCTAATTCTTTATTCATTCTTTCCATTTTTGTTACTCTACTTACCAAACACGGCATGCAACAAAATCTGAACCATTATAATAGTAAGTACATATATACATACATGAATTTGTGATTTATATATGAGTAATATGTTGTAAATCGAATAAATAATTTAAGGAAAAGTATTGTTGATATCCCTAATGTATGGAGTCATTTTCAGTTATACCCCTCACGTTTTTTTTTTATCAACTATACCTTTAACGTTTCACATTTGAGTCAATTATACCCTGACTCGACATTTTTTTTCGTTTTAAGGTCCTTAATTTTCTATTTTTTAGAAATCCGTCATTCTCTCAATGTTTTTCTTTCACACGAGTCCATAACTAATTACAAAACAATCTAGAATGTTTGTCATCTTTAACGAACTGGTCCCTGCAATTGAGAAACCAGAAAAATCTCTCCCCTTTGTTTTTCATAGTTCTGGCAACCACACACAAACTCACCGATGAGCCTCAAATACAAAAAAAAAAAAAACGAGGTGGTTGTAGAGAAGATGGGTGAGAGAGGTAGTTGTAAGGGAAGTAAAATGGCTGAGAACGCCGTAATTTAAGGGAGACCAGGAAGCTGAGGACGACGACGAAAATGACAATGTCGGCGAAAACGAGGGCAGAGTGGACGACGACGATGAAGTGTGGTGGTGATATTTTAGGGTAAGAGAAGGAGGGCTGTTAATGGCTTCTAAGGACCTGTTTGTTAAAAATGATAAACATTTTGGACTATTCTGTAATTAGTTAATGGTTTGAGTATAATTGACTCAAATGTGAAACGTTGGGGGTATAATTGAAAATGACCACATATGTTGGGGGTACCAACAATACTTTTGCCAAAAATTTAAAGAGAAATATATGAAGAGAGTAGAAAGAAACACGAATTAAAAGAGAGTTTAGTTTTTCAGAAACTATACTCTTATGATGGCTCATCACATCATATTCTTATTCATTATCATCTCAATTACTCAAAATTCAAATTGACAGAAATTCATATTTGATTACCAAAAATTTAGATTGGTAGAAACTCATGTTGATAACATTTTATAAATATAATATATATAGAAGAAATAGGAGAAGAGGTAAAAGAATAAAGACAAAATAAGGAGAAGAAATATAATTGTTCACTCGATAGGGGAGCCACTTGTATATACCATCTATTTAATAGGACTTGCATGGATAACTTTCAACCATAAGTTACAAGAATTTTTTTTTTATGGAAATGCTACCAATTTCATTAATGAGAAGAATCAGCTATAAGAATAGCAACAAGAGCATCAGGAGGGCTATCAAGCCAATCCTGTAAACCAGAAATAGGACAAAGAGACTTGGCAAGCGTATGAGCTGCCTTATTACAACACCTTCTTTTCCAAACTAAATCAAAAAAATCAAACTGATGACTAATAAAGAAAAGATTATTCATAATAGAATCAAAGTTTGAGAGATCTCTCATAGTTGCATGTGGATAGGAACAAACCTTCAAAGAATCACCCTCAAGAATGATCTTCTTACAAGAATTAAACATGATCTTAAGTTCGAATCAATTAAGAGTTACATAAAATAGTATGTAATTAGAGGTTTTGAGAGTATTGAGAACATCTATCTATTATATTTACAACATGATGATTTTATATAATATGATACTTTTATAAATATAACTTTTTGACAAGGATCAACAAATACTTTGTCATAGTTCAAAATAGTGATTTTAATCAATAATATTACAAGTAAAAATAAGGATTTTCAAATCTAACAAAATAGTTAGAATCTTGAAAATGAAGAATAACAAGTGACTTATAAATTTTCGAGAAGAACAAGAATAATAGGAGTTATTAATTTCAAAATATATTTTATAGTGACTAGCTCTTGAGTGGTGATGAATGTTATTGAACAAAAAATAATGACAAAAAATAATGAATAATGAACAACAAAACGTTTTTACCTAATTTTTTAACGGAATTAAAGTTTAGGGTACCAAAGTGTTAACAGAGAATATTACAGAGTACCAAAATGTCACTTTTTAAACCTCATAGTACCAAAGTGAAATATGGACAAACCACAAGTTACCAAAGTGTAATTTATTCTTATTTTTATGTGTATATATATGTGTGTTTATTGATGAAGACATCTCCAAACGGAACCAGATTCTCTGCATTTTATTTGGTACATATTAGAAAGATCAAGGAAGAAGTAAAGAAAAAAAGTGTGAGTCCCACAAAATATATACAAGTTGAGAATGAAGAGAATCCCCTTCCATCTCCAAACTAGCCGGTTGAGGATTTTCACAATTAATTCCGATAATAAATTTATTACAAGTGGACGAAGAGTCGTTCATGAAATTATTTTAGTAATCAAGTCACTCAAAGTGATGGAAGATGGGGTTCTAAAAAGTGTAAGAAGGAGACACTTAAGACAAGATTCATATTTATAAATGAGACTTTTATAACTAAATAAGAAAAAATATTGCTTTGAAGAAGCTAGCATAAAATGGCTGTTATATCCCCGGCCATTATATGTTTTTGCGTGTCTTAATAAGCACGTAAATATGTATATAAAATTTTAATTATATAAAAATTTAGAATTATATTAAAAAAAAATAAAAAAAGATTGATTTGATTATATCTTAAAATAATAAAAATATATAATCATGAAAATGATTATTTTGTAGGAGAGGGTTATGATTTTTGAAAGTGAAGTAGTGGGGTGAGAAAAAACTAATTTTTGCCTCCATGATGCACATATTATTTTTTTTATTTTAATTTATAATATAAAAATAAGTGACTAATATCTTATACTATATTATTATATATATATTTTTTAGAGACCCACTACAAAAGACTCCTTAAACACATATAATAGTGTAGATATAGATATATATAAAAGCTATAGTTATTAATAAAGAGTTAATCCAAATAATAAGCCGATCACTTAATATCGTTTAAGTAAGATCTCATCATATTCTAAACCTTGAATGTAATTATTCCTATTTAAAAATTTTTACTATAATTAAGTACGTGATGCAGGTCAAATTTAAATAAGGCCCAGTTCGTTTGTGCTCTGATTATAATCTACTTTGATTATAATCGTAATAAGCATGTTCGTTTGCGTTTATTTTCTGATCAAATTATAATCTTGTTTTTTTTATAATCAAACACACCCAATTACACTTATACCCCTATATATATACCTATAATTACCTATACTCTAATACATTCAATCACACATCACAAGGCTAAAATAGTAATTTGCCTGAAATGATCGACCGATTCTGTCAACGGTGGACCGAATATCGACCTGAGAATGATATCAGGCTCGACGTTCGGTCCACCGATTCAAAAAGTGGTCGACCGAATTTTCAACCTGAGAATGCTATCAAACCCGACGTTCGGTCCACCGATGCAAAAAATGGTCGACCGAATACCTGAAATGAGCCACATTGAAAAATTTTTTCGGGTCCGGAGTGCTTTTTTACATTCTCTCTCATCTTGTGCCAAACGGTGGACCATTTTTTTTGATAGTCCACCGAATGTCAGGGCCTGATTACTACACTTTAGTCCTTTTGGTCCACCATTTCGGAGGCAAAAATAGAATGGTCGACCAAACGAAATAAACACCTCATAAGTTGCCTATGATTATAATCATATTTTTACGATTCCCAAGGCAAACAGTGACAAAATCTGATTTTTTTAAAAACAACAATCACATCCAAACACACTTTGATTATTAGTCAAATCACATCTTACTTTTTCCTACTTTTTCCAACTTTTTCTTCCATTTCTATCCCTATACAATTTATCAATTTTCTTACCCTTCTATCTACCAACCACAATCATTACATACCCATTTCAATAATTTCACACCAAATAATCAACTTTCATCCAAACACCAATACACAAATAATCAACTTTGATTATAATTATACTCTGATTATAATCAGAACAGATTTTATTATAAGCGCAAACGAACTGACTCTAAAATCCTAAATATTATGAACGCGTGTGTGTGTATATATATATATATATCATGTAGCTAGGACATGATGAGCTACAATTAATGCTCATTGTCACGTCTTAAATAATTTTGAAGTATGATCACCACAACCTTAGTACTCTTCTGGCCGACCATAGGATATCATTGTAAGAAATTTTGCCCCCATGAATTAATTCAAATACATATGTATATATATATATATACACTTGCTGGTGGGGCTTCAGGTTTTTATTTCCAGAAATCATCGCACCAATTAGCCATAAGTATACTTATTACATAGATCAAATATGTGTCTATTTATAATTGGTTGATGCAAGTATTTCAATTAGAAATACTAATTAAAAGAGTACAACGTCATTATTATTTATTTTGAGATTTGTGTATATAATAAGTGAAGAACTAGAAGTTGGTTTAGTGGTCCTTTGCCTGATTTTAAGAGAGAAAAATGAGTTATAGAGGTGGGTTTCAGTGAAACACCTATGATACTTAACTAAAATCATACTTTTATAGAAAAATTAGGTTGAAGATAGTGTGCCTAGAGAGTAGAGAGTGAGAAAATTTAATTTAGAATTTTCTGATATAGAAATATTTATGATGATGTCTCAATTTGAATACTTTTTGTATATTAATTTGAGATTTTTTTAAATCAAAATAAGATCGTTGAAATTCTTACTTTTTTAATATTGGTATCTCTTCTGGATGAATTTGTGAAATAGAAATAAGAATTAGTTCTATTCTATATGGATTTCCATTCTCACGAGTCTTCATTTAATATGACAACGTGTAATGGGATAGTCTGTAATACCCCAAAGTATTATTACATATTAGACTTAGCATTTGACTTAAAAGTAAATTGTGTAGTTAGTCTAGAAGTCCTTATGAGCTTGTGGTTAAATTTTGAGAGCAATCTGACTTAAGAATTTTATCCGAGTTTCAATTTAATTTTATTATAAGACACTTTTGAGTAAGAAATAATAATTTATAGATATAATATTTTTGAAATTAAAGTGTATATTTGGAACCTACTATTTTCAACGAATCCAACAATATAAAGTTTGTCAAAAATTTCTATTTCAAGCACTTTTGAGATTTAGGGACTGTTTTGAAAAAAATTCAAACGTTTCTGGGCAAGACTATGGTTTAGCATGTTTTTCCCTGTGTCAGAATTATATTTTACCCCCCCAGATCTGGTCAAAATAGCAAAACAACCCCCTCATCTCTTCCTCTCAAGACTCAAAGTGCGACCAGCCACCACCACCACCTCCTTGGCCGTCGTCCGCCGCTCCTCCGCCGTCTGTCGACCACCGCCGGCGTCCAGCCACCACCAGCCGCCGTCCTCCTCCTTCTTTTCTCCCACTTGGTACCATTTTCACTCATTCCACCATTTTTCTTCTCTCTTCGAAATTCATGAAATTTGTTGATGTTTCCTTCGATTTTCTTGTGTTTTTTTTTTTTTATGATTTGTGATACTCTAAGCATTCCTAACACTTGGGTTAATGTTTGTCTCCATATTCATCAATTTGGGACCTAATAGAAATTAGGGTGAAACTTTAAATGGGGTTTTTGCCCAAATCTTCATGTTTTCTTGAAATTAATGGTTTATATGAGTGTAATGGATGATGATTATGAGTTCTATAACAACAATTTGAATTTATTGAGTCTATTTTGAAATTTGATGTTTTAAGGTAAAACTTTAAAGTTTACAAATTAGTCCTTATGAATGATTTTGGTGATTTTCATGAGCCAAATGAGTTTCAATACATCTATGAGGAATTTTGAAACTACAAACTTATATTTAAGAAGTGATAATTAGCTTTTACATAATGTTTGAGTTTGAGAAGTATTGATTTCTAGTCTTAAAAATTGAAGAGCTAATAATGAGTCTTTTTGGAGCTTGATTTTGATAAAGAATTTATTAGAGCTCCCAAATTTTAATTTACCCAAGCTCTCTTAAGGTGATTAGTGTGTTTAACTTAATGGAATACCAAGTTGTTGGTATTTGAAATGGAGTGGGGACTTGAGTAGACTTTTGGCAAATAGCAGTAAAGGGAGTTTGTGTTAGAAGAATTCTAATAGGATAAATGTATTTTTGTTATGGATTTAGGTACCCCGCAGCGCATTTGTCACAACTTGAAGGTAGTGTTTGAGTAGAGGAATTCTAGGTCATTGAGTGTGGCTTCCAGGTGAGTAACCTCTCTATCCTAGAATTGTTTTATCATGTTTATGTGACATGTTTGCTGCACATGTTTTTTTTAGCAAGGTTAAAGGTTTTCTAAATACATATATGCTTTCAAAGATTAATTTGAGATTTGATGAGCATATGAGAAAATGTTTTGTTTTGAATCATGATGAAATGAGATTGACATTGTTTGGAAATGGTTTTTGGCTGGTGGGTGAGTCGTTGAGACTTTTGGGTACATACCAACCAGGCTTTCGGTCTCGGAGTCACACCATCCATTGGCCAGGATGTGTTGTGGGCATGGTTCTAGGTTTTCGGGGACGTGCCACGAGTAGACCGTCTCCGACCCTTGAGGTGGGGAGTCTATTTGTTCTCGCGGGATAGCCTTTTGCAGGACCTTCGGTCTCACTTACCAGTAACGGGGGCGCCACCCATGACTTTTGTGACTAAACGTGTTTCAAAACTTTGAAATGATTTTGAATATTTGTAAAGATTTTGGAATTTATGAGATTACCATTGAACATGCTCTTATATGACTATATGATGACTTGATTATCAAAAGTAATGAGGATTATGTATATGAATGAGTTATTGCATGCACCATTATTTGAAAATGGTGGAAATATCTTGCCCTTCACAACTAGAATAGATTGGATTACTCACTGAGAGCCCGTTTGGATAGACTTTTTCTATGTAAAAAGTACTTTTTTAATTAAAAAAAGTCCTTTTATAAACATAAGATCTTGTTTGGGTAAATTTTTTTAAAAAAAGTAGAAGTTGAAAAAAAAATTAAAACAAAACTTTTTTGAGAAGTTAAAAAATGGAGCTTCAACTTAAAGCAGTTATAAAAGCTATTCACCACAAATTTTATTGACTATTTTGTCCTCATTAAAATTATAAAATCACCTATATACTACTAACTAAATAATAGGCGCCAATTACATGTATATTATTGTCTATAACATTTGATATTGTTAATTAGCGCCAATTATTTTCAGTTTGCCACCAAAATAATTGGAGCTAATCAAGCCACTCCCCTTTTTTATCTATATATATATATTACTATACTATCAAAACCCTACACCTAGCTCTGCCACGCCTATATCTTCCTTTGCATTTGATTGTAGTTGTGTGAGGTAAGTGCCTTAAATTCATGTTGCTTTGCTTCAAATAATGTTCTTTTATGTTTGTTGATGTCCAGTACATCATTTCAAATTAAGATAGTATTTGATTATGAATTGTGTGTTTTATTATATATAATAGTCTAAAAAAGATTTTTTTTTTTGAATTTGGTTATGATTTGGGAATATAGTTCAATAGAAGTACCTCTCTTTATTTGGGATCAATAACAAATTTTCTTTTTAGCCAATATATTTTCGTTTTAGTATATATGATAAATATTAACACATTTGGTTTTGATAAATATATTTAGTTTGACCTTTAGTGTTGTTTTATACTAGTACGACTTGCTGTTAGTTTTTTTGTAATAATATATACTTGGTTAATTGTATATTTCTTTTAGGTTGACTCATCACTAGAATGGCTCCAAAGCTAATTCCTAGGAAGAGAGCAAAACGTAATTTGCAAGAAGTAGATAACATAGGTGATGGTGAGGGTGAAGACACTGAAAAGGCAAAATAGGATGATAGAAATATTGAAATTTTCTTAAAAGTGTGTGTCGAAGAAGTAATTGGTGGCAATAGGCCTCATTCACATTTTACTAAAGAGGGATGAAGGAATATCAAAACAAAATTTAATGGAAGGTCAGGTCACAATTATGTATATAAACAACTAAAGAATAGGTGGGATACTTTAAAAGGTTATTTTTCTCTATGGGCAAAGCTTATTGGAAAAGAAACTGGACTTGGATGGGATCCAAAAAAAAAAAAAGACCGTAAGGACAAATCGAAGAATGGTGGGCAGCCAATGAGGAGAATACAACAATGCCTAATCAAGTTGGATGGGAGGAGACAACTGAAGAGGATATTAGACAAATGGAACAAACACGAGATGCTATCAGGGATCAAATGCTACAACATCATTATAAGTGTCTTTAGTTTATAAAAATTGTTATCTTTCATGGGCTTTTTCTTTTTTATGAATTATTTATAGATAATTTACAATATACATTATGTAATGAGGATTGAGGGTTTATTCATTTACTATGTCATTTTTGGTCAATTTGATTAATTAAAAGTACTTTTGTTATTTTATATCCAAATGACTTTTTTAATTCAAAAGCACTTTAATATTTTACTATCCAAACATAAAATAGAAGTCTTTGAGCTAAAAGACCTTTTTAAAAAAGTTTGATAAATAAAACTCTTTTTTCATAAGTCAATCCAAACAGGCTCTGAGTCTTTCGACTCACCCTTTTATATGTTTACCATTTTCAGCTCCAGGTTTACAGGATCAGCCTCCCGGTGCCGAGTAGATAGACCGGCCTCTTTTGAAGTCCCACATATTTGTCCATGCGGGTGGTTCAACTTATTTATATTTTGATGTACTTATATTTTGCACTTGACTCTAGAATAGCTCTGTTGGACCACAGTTAGGGTGGTATTATCTGTAATTGGGCTGTTATGTCATGAGGGCACAGCTCTCTTTATGTTTATATTGACTTTTGATTATAGCGGAGCTCTATTTTGTGCTGATATTGTTAAACAGGTTGTCATATGCTGTTTGGACTCTTCCACTTACAGGGGACACCTTGTTGAAATTTTTATAATAGTCATTACATGTTTATATGTGAAATTGTGTTTTTGGTTGGAAGATGATGAATATGGGTTTACGAGTTATGGGGTTACTACTTATGGTCCGCGCCGGTCACGGATTTCGTTAGGGGGCCGTGACATAGTCTAAAAAAAATTGAAAGCTAAACCCCATTACCCCATTCTTATGGTTTTACATAAAAGCCCTTGGTATCTTTTCTTTTATTTGCTTAACAGAAGGCATCCTTGATCTTTATTATCTTTGAAGATTTTGCCTCTGACCTTCGAGAGTCTAGTATCTCTCATCACACTTCTTCTCTTGAGGACATTCCTCATAGTTCTAGTTCTAGTTCTTTTAACTTTTCGTCATTTGCTTCTTTATGTATCTTATAGTGTCTTGAGGCATATTGTTGTCTTTTTTTTTTTTTTGGGTTTTATCGTTTTTTCTTGATTTGTTTAGTTATTGACTCTATTCTCTTATAAAAATGGGAGAGATTTTCTATAGATTATATGGCCTTGTTTGGTTGGGTTTATAATCAAATTTTAATCTAATCAAAAGACCTTAATCCTGTTTGTTTACAAATTGTTAAAATCGAAATTTTAAGAAAATACTTCAATAAAAATCATCTATCTCTAATACTCAATTACTTTTTTCTTTTCGGTATAATTAATTATGAGTTCACCTATCTGTGTAACAATTTTGACAAAAATTACTCCTATTCGAGTCAAGAGCAAAACATTTAAAGTCTTCTACATTTTCCTCGTCATGCATTTTTTTTTGTAAAGTTAGAGAGAGAAATGAAGATGAAGAGAGAAAAATATGAGTTCATGAAATAGTAAATATGTAGACTCACTTTTTTTTTTGAGTAAATTACACTTTGGTACCCTGTGGTTTGACCCTATTTCACTTTGGTACCCTGTGGTTTGAAACTTGACACTTTGGTACCCTGTGGTATTCTCCTTTAATACTTTGGTACCCTTTGGAGCTATTTTGTAATTTTAACCATAATAAATTTTGCAAAAATTACATATTGACCCCTAAATTTTTTTAAAGTTTTCATTTTAGTCCCTAGATAATATGTATCTAGGGACCTATTTGTAACTTTTTAAAAAATTTTTGGGGTCAATATGTAATTTTTGCAAAATTTATCATGGTTAAAATTACAAAATAACTCCAAAGGGTACCAAAGTGTTAATGGAGAATACCACAAGGTACCAAAGTGTCAAGTTTCAAACCACAGGGTACCAAAGTGAAATAGGGTCAAACCACAGGGTACCAAAGTGTAATTTACCCTTTTTTTATCTCTTCTTTTCTCTTTTTTTCTCTTTCTAACTCTAAAAAAAATTAAAGAAGAGAAAGGTAGAATTCATGTGCGTGGATGAGTTTTGCACATGTTTAGAATTTTATAATAAACAAAATAAGAAATATAATCGTTTAAATTCTATTTTATTATTTACTTCATTCTTTTTAATTTGTTTCCTCTTCTGTATTTTTAAGTTATTATTAATATTTAATTTTGAAAGGTCAATGATTAAAATGTCAGTAAATAATATATAATAAGTCCAAATTTTACTTTTAGTTTCATATATTTTGAGCAAGTTACAATCTAACTTTTTACTTTTTTTTTTTGTTGTAAAATTGGTTCTTTCACTCTTTAGTGGTAATAATTGGATGAGATAATATCTTTTTTATTTTAATTTTGAATGCGATAATTTCAGAACTACATATTTTTTCATAAGTTTTTTTTAATTAGTCATTAACAAAAATAAGATCAAATCAGACTCTAAAAGTGATAGAGTCTCCTTGTTTTATGGTCAAACGAGTGAAGTTAATTATAAATATTTCATTTCAACTCAACTCAAATATATGGGAATAATTAATAGATTTTATATACACAAAAACACATGTGAATATTATTTACTAAAAAACACAGAATATTATTTGAATTTTTTATGATATAAAAATGAATTATTTATACTATATTATATGTGAGAGGAGCCTTCTAGTCGTCCTCTCACTTATACTAAGATAAAAATATTACATATAATTAAAATAAGAGAAAATTTACTATTTGGTCCATTTTTTTTACCGAATCAACGATTTGGTCCCTCATTTATTTTACATATATATTTGCGTGCCCCTTATAGCATGCAAAACCCTAGTATAATATATACCTTCGTGGATTGGATGGTTTGTGTTGGCCACTATACGCTCGCATGCAGAGAAGTAGCAGCTAATTTCAACTCATGATCTATCTCGTGAGATTTGGAGTACTTCTCAATATATTTATTGCAACTTCCACAACCAAAATTAACATTTATTTTCGTTGAATGTATGATTGATAATATGATACTATATGACAAATTATATACCGTTAATTATTATAACAATATTATTTTAGCTATATGTACATTATTAATGGGGTGGTTGCAAATTTGAAATTACTTGGATGAAATCATCACTCGTGTTTATTAGCACATGTTTGTGAATTTTAAGACTTTTGGTAAACTAATGCAAGCACTTATTAATTTCAATTAATCTTAGCCGTTTTCTTCCTTCCTTTTTTAGTGTTTTATTTTTTATGTTTTTTAACCTAAATTTGGTGATAGTTTTTTTTTAGTCAAATCTATTTCTAATTTAGTCTTCTTTATGAAAATTTTTGCTCTAATTCTAGATTGACTTAAATTTAGAAATTTATGACAAAAATTTTTGCTCATTCATTATCTACAATTTACGATTTTAATTTGGAGAATACTACTTTAATTATCTGATATGCAAAAAGTATTATAGTAATAATTTTATTGGCAACACAAAGATTGATGAAAAATTTCATCTTAAATTTATCTCATAAATAGAATCAATTGAACTTATATTTTATTTAGCTTAACAATGTTTACAGATTATTCTTTTGTATTATTAGAATAGGGTTGTCTAATTTATTCTAATTGTCATTGAACATTTTTTATAATATGTCTTGCTGAGACACGTGACCTTATGAAATGAGAGAGATATGACCATATATATCCAATAACTTGAGATAAAAAATGAACAATTATAAAAAAATTTTAAGATTAATATATGAAACTTTTAAAAAGCCTTGGACCAAAATGAACTTAGATACATATTTAGGACCAAATTGAGCATTTCACTACACTAACTTCTGGTTAAGATTAAATGTCAACACTCAAAACACACAAAAAGAAAGCTAAAAATGTTTGAGAATAACTATTAATATATTTGATACTATTGATGATGTATGTAGTAGATTAGCTTTGTTTAGGTCTAGGTCGGTCAAGGATGGCGATGGATCCACCCAGGCAGGCACCTCGCGTTCGGTATGTCTTGATGTTTAGTGTTTTTTGTGTCCCTTTCACCATTTTTCAATTCTACCAAAAAAATTTAATATATTTTATACTCCCTCTGGTTTTATATATCTGATGTTTTGAAAAACTTTTTTTGTTCCAAAATATCTGATGTTTTATAAATTCAAGATAACATTAATTATTTTTTTTACCATTCTATCCCTATTATATATAGTAGAGTCATAAATGAATAAATATTTCCCAAGTAATTTAATAGGGATAATTTAGTCTTTTGATCTCATTTTTCTCTTCATTTTAAGTGAATTAATCATTTCCTTAATTTGTGTGCATTTACCTTAAATATCATATATATAGAACCGGAGGGAGTACTTGTTATCAACACAATATAATTACACTAAAATATGTACTTAATTCTAATTGTATGCACTAAATGAATCAACCCATTTAGTTAATTGTTTTTATTTAATTAATTAATAATCTGTTTGGTTGTAACTTTCCCGAACTTTAAAAAGTTAAAACTGTTTCATTCACTTCGGAATTTGGAAATTGATTCTTCACTATGTCCACCACTAGCTAGTAAAGTGAATAACTCAGATCAAATAATCATCAATTAATAATTAATAATTAATTAATAATGTTACATAAAAGTCAAGTCTAGCTCCCTGGGCTACATATATATTTAGAACTACAATTTTCGCAATTTGATTGGCCAATTGTGTCTTATGTGCCCACTTTCTCTATAAAGTTTAGCAAGTTGCTTTTCAAAAGATAGCTAGCAATTAGCAATTGATCAAATTATGGCAATAACCACAGTACAAACTTTGATTTCTTAAATTTCCCTTTTGACTTTATTAATTATATCTTTAATTAAGATTATATAATTAGCTGCATGCGTGCTTCTTCATCTTATCATACAATAATTAATGTGCTTCTAATTACTTTGTTTCAGTGAAATAACGAGTCTTATATGGGAGACCAATATTACTAGAGAATAAGTTCTTTTTTGGGCCTATTAGTCTAAAATGAACAATAAAAAAATATTTTTTTTTATAAAACAGATTTTCAAAAGTTATTTTGATTTACGGTCTAAAACAGTTAAAGTGGTTTAGGCGATTCAGAATGATTTAATCCTTTGAATGATTCAATTACTCTAATCAAATCATATCTTTTCTCTCGGGGTGATGACTTGATTGTCTGGTTTTATTCGATTTTAATAACATTGGGAGATATTTTTAAGTACGAAGTATTTTATAAAGTATTGGACTTTTTAACTTTAACAATTAATTTTTGAAATATAATTTCTTATGAAGAGTTATTCTTGTTACAATAATATTTTTTATTGAGAGGCAATCAATAATCAAAGAAGACTACTTATAAATGAGTTTGTAAATGTTTCGAGACGATAATTGAAACATTAAAGAATAGATGTTAAGTATTGAGTCTCATAACTAGAAAATTATGTTTGAGTGTAAAGTATCTTATAAGATATTGAGTTCTCTAATTAACCTTGACAACTATTTTATAAGCATAATTCTCTCAAGTACTTTTTCTAGTTACATTTAATTATTTAAAAATTGTGATTAATTAGAAATTAAGATTTGACAAGCATGACAAATTGATGAATAAAGATGGGACATCAACTTGTCAATATATACTGACACCATCTTCTTATCTCCATATAATGCCCTCCCATTATCATGAAGTGAACTTATTAGTGGAGTTAATTAATTGTTTTAATTACTTCTTGTTATTATTATTGCATATAATTAAACATATATAACAACTAAAAAGTTGATATAAAGTCGAGATATTTTTAGCTTCCAATAATAGTTTATACTTTATAGTCACGAGTGACGACTAGGATATATCATGCATGTCACTCAAAAAATATGACAAACTCATTTAATTGAAATAGAATGACAAGGAAAGAGAGAATACAAATTAAAGGCTAGTGTATTTCTTGACTTTTTATTTCAATTTGCACCTCTTTAATCCTCACTTTTCTTTTAAATAATTTCTCATGGACTCTTCGATTTGTATTTATTCTACAATTAATATGTTTAATTTGTGTGTGTATATGTTTCTCAAAGCTGATTGTTATAAATTTATTTTTGTGTGTACATGTGGTCTATAATTTCTTACAAGTACAATAATATAGATTGTTGCACAATGTTGGACAATAATTCTAAATATATAATGAGAATGCCCATGACAAACAGAACTTTCTTTTTTATATTTTAAATTAACAAACAATAATAAAAAAATTACTTAACTTTTTTAACAACTTTTAAAACTGTTCGCTTTTCTATTTATTTTATTTTAATGTGTAATTTCAGAAATTCAAAACTAAAAGGCACTTAAACTATATATATAGGTATAATGCAGAAATATGATTAGGACTTTAGTTGGTCATGAGAGTTAATTTTCTTAAATGATTTGATCAAAATTGAAAACCATTTGAGTCGTAAATAATTTTTTTCAACTCTGGGAAAAAAGTTAAAATTGAAAGAAAAAGATCAAAATGCATTTTTGGTCTCATAACTTTTGCTCATGTTTCAATTTGGCTCCATAACTTTTTTTATTACACTTTTGGTCCCATATTTTTTGCTTAGGTTGCAGATTTGGTCTCGTATCACTTTTAGTCTCATATCTTTTGGTCAAGTTGTAGAATTAGTCTCATATCTTTGTAAAAAGTTCCACCATTAGTCTCATTTGACCCAAAGATATGAGACCAATTTTGCAATTTGACCAAAAGATATGAGACTAATTCTGTAACCTGATATAAAGATATGAGACTAAAAGTGCAACATGAGACCAAATTTGCAATATGAATAAAATATACAAGACCAATAGTGTAACAAAATAAAGTTATGAGACCAAATTGAGACTTTAGCAAAATATTATGGGACCGAAAGTGCACTTTGGCAAAAAAAAATTCTTGGAAGCAAAAGAAAATTCTATTTTTTTTTCAAGACAATCTAACTCCATTTAAAAGTTATTAATTACTATAATTTTACTAACTTTTTCACATACTTTCTTGAATATATATCAATTTTAACAATTTTACAATTAAAAGTATTTTTTAAGAAAACAAAATAGTCTAACAGAAATTGCTTTTGTTTTTTTTTTTTTGCCTGAATTAACATAAATTACTTTTGAATGTATCAAATATTATGATCAAACAATTTGTTTTATAACTCTATTAAAAAATATTTCAAATTGAAAGAAAATTATAAGTTGACAAAATTGGCCAATTTTAGATCTAGAAGTTGAAGTTTTGGAAATTAAAAGTAGAGTTGAACATTTTTTCCTGGTTTCCTCCAAGTTGGGCTTGGGCCTCTTAAACACAAAAGTGGGCTTCTTACATTTCTTTAATGTTGTTCAATCCTTGTGGTGAAATTGAGCTTCACATAATGCCATACTTCCAATTCTATAATGATCCAATTCCATTCCTCAACTATATTTTTTTCATGTTGTTTTCCATTATAATACATACTTTCATCTTCACCAGAGGAAACATGTTTTATTTGGGAGTGAATCCTCAGCTATATTTTTTTCATGTTGTTTTCCATTATAATATATCTAATCTGTTGATTTTATCTAATGATTATAGCTATGTCACGCATCCCATGACATGAAACAATGAAACACACACTATTTAGCCCTTTTCTTTCCGCGTTAAAATTGTTTCTTGTTCCTTTCACTTAGCTTCGAGACAAAGAAGAAAGGGAAAAGGAAATGAGTAGAAACTTCATTTTAACCCACATCTTCATACTTTCCTTCTTTGCATTCAAGTCCTTTAGCTTTGTTGGTGGGACTAAAACGCACTTTCAAAACAAATCCCTTTTTTTTATTTCATTCGAGCCAGTCCATATTAAAATTACAGTCTTGAGATCTTTAAATTTCCTTCACTTTAGTTCCTAACTCTTAAAATAAAATTGCAAAGTGTTCCAAAACTCTTCCAAACGTTACATTTTACTCCCTAGTTCATGAATCCTTCAGAAATTGGGCCAAAAAATGCAAAGAAAACGAAATAAAAGTTAATGCAAAAAGGGACTAAACTAAAAATGAATAAAGTTTGAAAACCACTGGAAAACTCTCCGATCTCGCCGGAAAATGCATGGGAACAACCAAATACTTCAAGAGCACATCAGAAAGCTTCAAACCTCACTGAAAATTTGGCTCAAATCACACACTCAAAACTCAAGAATAGTTGTTTTTTTTTTTCCAAAGTCGTCTCTCAAACTCTTGTTTTTCAGTCTATTTATAGACGAAAATCAAGTGAAATCCAACCTAGATCATGATGGAAGTGGATTGGAGAAGCTTGGCGGTGGTCGACGGTGACGGAAATGGAAGTCGTGAATGAAGTGAGAAATGGAAACATTGCTTTGGAGGAAGAAATGAGTAAGATAGCACAAATATAAAAATAGACTAGTGGCACAAAATGAGTCACCAAATCTAATAGATGGTTTGGATTTCTTTAACAACAAACACAACATAAAAAAAGTACGGTTGAAGATCCAGAGCTGTTTTATTTAGTTATTGTAATACCCGAGTGTTATAAGGGACTAAAATGAAATATTTAGAAAGTTTTAATAATATAATTAGTAATAATTTGTGAGTATAAATAATATAGGAGGGATTAAAATGAAAGAGAAAGAGTAAAGTGGTGAGAATGTGAGTGTTAAGGAGTGTTTTAAAATAAATTAGGAAGTTTTGGGGGAGAAAATATGATTTTAGCCATTAGTTATAAAATTATATCTATATCTATATCTATATCTATACTATATTATATGGCTCCACCCCTTATGGTTGGTCAAAAATAGTGAATTAAAAAATTAAAAAAGAAAAAAAAAATCACCCACTCTCTCTCCCACTCACTCTCCCCATTTCTTTAAAAAAATAAATGAATTAAAAAAATGCAAAAACAATTAAAAATTAAAAATGCCACCACTATCTCCCCACTCACTCTCCCCATATGAGGTAATTTCAAATTGGTCCTAAATATTTTATAATTTCTCAAATTGGTCCCAAACTTACTCTTTTATCAATATAAAAATTTAATATAATCTTCAACTTTAAATCAATTCAAACGTTACATAACGGGCACGCCAAGCCCCTAGTATATATATATGTTAGAAAAGGGGAGAGAGTTCGAGAGAATAGAGAAAAAAAGAGAGAAAGAGAGAGAGGAAGCCGAGAGAGAGGAGAAGAGAAAGGAAAAGAAGAAGAAAGTGGCGAAGAGGAAGAAGAAGAAGAAGAGAAGGGGAAGAAGATGGCGGCCATGGATGGGGGAAACATGAAGGAAGCTTGGTTCATCTCATAGGTAGGGTTTCTCCTCTTTCTCCCATCTCAAATTCATATCCTTCTTCATCAATTCCTTTTAGGGTTTTTGTAGAAATTGGGTAAATGATGATGTTGATATTCTAGATGATTTAATTTGTGAGTTTTGTGTGATTATGTATGATTAGATTTGTGAAATATATGATGATTGTGTGAATTGGGTAAAAAGGGGGTTAGGGTTTGTGATGTTGATGGATTTCTTAAACATGTTTGGGGTTGTTAAATGAATGGGTCTTGATGTATAAATCATGTGTTAATTGTTAAGAATCAAGTGTTGGGTTTAGGAATGAGTATGTATGCATCTTGGGACCAAAACGTAGCTTTTCTGCCCTATTTTGTAAAATTACAGTTTGGTCCCTGAATCTTGTTTTGTCATTTACAGTTTGGTCTCTGTTTCATGTTTGATCATTGTAGACTTGTTTTGGGATAAATATACTAGAGTTAATTCTTAAAAGAATGCATAAAGGATTTAACTTTGGTGTATAATTATGCATTTGATTATGCTAATTGGACAATAGATGAATTAATGAATAAGTTATAAGTGAGTTGTGATATATTTATAATTGAAGATATGAGAATAAGAGAATGATATGTATATGTGAAGTATGAAAAAAGAATATGTGGTTGTTTGTATGTCGTGACATGTTTATAACTGTTAAGAGTATATGACTAAAGTGAGTTATATGTAAAGAAGAATTATGTGGATTGTTAATAGTTGGATGAATGAGTGGTTATGAATAATCGTTATATTATGATTGATGTGTTGTATGCTTGGAACCGTGTCATGATTCACTGAGGTGTGTGATC
Organism: Chamaecrista fasciculata; assembly: GCA_003254925.1. Classification (NCBI taxonomy): domain Eukaryota; kingdom Viridiplantae; phylum Streptophyta; class Magnoliopsida; order Fabales; family Fabaceae; genus Chamaecrista; species Chamaecrista fasciculata. The sequence continues at coordinate 96,822 of QANZ01055329.1, read as the reverse complement.
CTCCCCATTACTCGCAATGAGTATTTGGGTAATGTCTTTTGGTGGATTCCATTAGATGGCCTAAGGTGGATTCCTTAGGTGACAGGTTGTTGGATTGTGCGCACGTCGGATGACGCTCTGGAAAGCCTTGGTCTGGATGACCACTTGATCTATGTTCATGACACTTGTGCTGGTTTACCCGGATCGGGGTATTGGTTGACTCGATTGTCACCGCCAGCCTTGATTGTACGAATGATTATATAGATGATGTATATTGGTATAAATGTTGTTATAAATGGTGGTTGATTATATTTGTGTGATTGCTATTTGAATGATTACATGAATGAGGTATTTGGTACGTTTGTTATATAGCTGGGGTACGTTTGTTATACAGTTGTGTTATCATTTGTGCTAGAATTACCTACTTTGAGGTATCGGTTGACTTGACTATCACCGCCAGCTATTTTGTATTTTATAATGTTTGGAAAGTGTATGTTCAATTGATGAGATAGAGTTAATTCTAGTTTGATTGATTAGTATTACGTCTGTTAATTAAATGTTAGTAAACATGATAATATGTGATTGTGTGTTCTAGTTGTTTCAGCTTAGAATATGGCATGTGTGAACTTGTGATAGAAGTTTGTGTTTGAGTGGGGACCGTGGTTTAAGTAAAGGGACTTAAACCCTACTGAGAATCCTCCAGATTCTCACCCTACAACATTTCAGTGTCTTAGTGCAGGTTTCAGGTTCGTCGAGTTCAAGCTGGATGCAGTTGTAGAGGTGAAGTTATCTAGTTTTATTTTATCAGTTATCTGATTAGAGCCCTGCGCGGCTTTATGTGAGGCTGAGCCTCGTGTATTCTGTTCCTGTTTTTAATTTTTGGGTCGTGTAACTCTTGTAATTCATTTTTAGTATTTGAGTTATCCTTAATTAGATAAGGATGTTACATGTAAGTTTAGTCAAATTTTTTGTTTATAAAAGACTGACTTTATTATGATATTCATGTAAAGCATTATATATAAACAACAATTGGCGTTTTAAGTTAATTTTGTGCTTTACATAATTACATTATCTTGTTTATAAGATTAAATTGAATTTTGACAAAGGAATCTCAAGAAAAAAATTATATAATATTATAATTTGTGCATATACACCACATTTTTAAATATTCATATTTATTATAGCTAAATATCTTCTTCACATTTGAAAACTCAAATTTCACTCCCCTCTACCAAAAAAAGGAAAAAAAAAATGCAATTTCTAAAATCTATCTTATTGGTTTGCAATAATGGTTTCATCCTTGTGATGTAGAACATAAGTAAAGATTCCTCTATCTATCTATATAATTAATTATTATGAGACATAATTTCAAATGACAGGAACTCAATTTTTATTAAGGGAATTTTGGAAGGATATCAATATATATACCTATGATTTATCCAAATTACTTCAGGATTAATTCTTATTCATATTTCACAGTTTAAGGGCTTAATCAACAAGTGGTCAAAATGGCCCATTTTAAGATGTTTTCTAATTTTATTATTATGACAAAGAAGTTGCAAAATTACTGAAGTCCATGTACTAATCAATAGATAACTTAATGTTAATTGTGTTTAGAAATATTTTTTTTGCCAGAAATTGTGTTTAGAAATATGTGTGAAGAAAAAAGTATATAAAAGGCACTATTTGAATACATTAATGACTTGATTGGTGACATATTGCTAACATCATTTTGTGTTATTGATCATGTTGACATAATATTAATTTTTTAAAAAAAGAAAAAGGAAAAATCTCAAAGTAATTATTTTGGTGTGAAATGTTGACAAGTCCTTTATGTTTCTCATTTTGTGATTCCATAGAGGCCACATTATACTTATCTTTTTTTTAAAAAAAATATATATTGTACGCCTGCTTTTGGATTTGTGTCTTGAGAGATGATCTCCATGAAAGGAATAATAATTCTTCAAAAATTTGCTAACTTTTCCAACTTATGTATGGATAATGAAAAAAAAAGGAGTGAAAGAAAATAAAAACAAAAATTTAATTCTAATTGTATGGGTCAAAAAATAAATGAAGACAAGAATTTATGCATAAATATAACAAAAATCAAAATTAAAAACTCACTCCATGCTCTCTGTTTGGCAATTCATCCTGCAATCTCCTTTAGATGGAATAAATAAAATATTAATTAAAGTAAGAAAGGAAGTTCAAGTACAGCAGGCTGTTAAAAAGAGAAAAGTACTACACTGCATTAATTTTTCAAAAATTCCTGTGGTTTGACCCTATTTCATTTTGGTACCATGTGGTTTGAAACTTGATACTTTTGTACCCTGTGGTATTTTCCATTAACACTTTGGTACCATTTGGAGCTATTTTATAATTTTAACCATAGCAAATTTTTCAAAAATTACTTATTGACACCAAAAAATTTTCAAAAAATTATAAATAGGTCCCTAGATACATATTATCTAGGGACTAAAATGAAAACTTTAAAAAAAATTAGGGTCAATATGTAATTTTTACAAACTTTGTTATAGTTAAAACTACAAAATAGCTCCAAAGGGTACCAAAGTGTTAATGGAGAATACCACAGGGTACCAAAATGTCAGGTTTCAAACTACATGGCACCAAAGTGAAATAGGATCAAACCACAGGGTATCAAAGTTGTATCATTTCTAGAAAATAAAATATGAAATTAACTCAAATAAAATATAAAACCACTAAAATATATTTTTTTACCTTTGTTATTAATAAAATCTAAAGTTGTGTGTTTGAATTTTTTGTAGTGATGAAGTGTGGGAAATGGAAATGGTTGAAGAGTCTTAAAGAGAGAAGAAAAAGAATTATCTTTTAAGTGTTTTAATTTGAATTTTTAATATATTTTTCATAAATTAATTAGAAATTTTTAAACATTATCCAATGATAAAATTAAGAACAATTCTTGGTGTTGAGATGAGTGATGACCAATCATTAGATTTTGATTCGTGTGATCAAACCAAAGACCCAAACCCAAGAAATCTCAAGTGTGATATGATCGAATTGACATTTTTGATATTTTTGTTTGCCATTAAATAAAGCCTGCTTTCTTTTTCTTCCTTACTTTTTCCCATTATTATTTTTTCGGCGTGGAAATTTCTTTTCTTTACATCTGGGTCACAACTTCACACTACTAAAGTAAACGTTCCCTTTGGAATACTTTCTTTATGGGACTTTTGTTCAGCTACTTTCATATTGCAAAGAAAACTTATTGCAAAATACAGCCACATAAATTTTACTTATGTATGAATCAAATTAAAATAAAAAATAATTAAAGTTTAATTTTACCAATATGCTTAATGCATCCTAAAAATGAATGAATTGAGAATTGGGTATTGAGATCCCTATGTTCATATATAAATTCCCCATAACAAAATGAATATGCCCACAAAGAAAAACCTTGTGATTAAGAGAAATTTGAGTAATATGGTTTTCACAATATCCATGAAGCTTCCATTTTTTTTTTTTTCTTTGCTTCAAAGCTTCCCACACCATTAAGAAAGTTGCACTAATTATTCATTATGGTGGGGCCTATCTTCTTCATAAGGGAATCAAGTGAATGAATGGGGAGGTGGGAAAATACTAACATCAAAACAAACCATACACTTTTGACTTTTCTTCTTTTCTCTGCTTTTAAGACTAAAAAATTGAACTCTTGCTTTCTCTTTTGCTGCATGCATCATAGATTCTATTCTCCCCCACCTTCTTTCAAGTCAAAACACACACACATAGGAAAACAATTACTTTTTAGTCTTTAATTTTGTCCTAAAATTATAATCTACTCCTTAGATATTGAAAATATATTTGTTGATCCCTAATTTATTATATAAATATTAACTATGTAGTCTTTACACATAACATTTCAAGGACTTAATAGTCGATATCTGTTAAAAGATAAAGACCAAAAAGTATGTTTCTAATATTCAGGGACTAAAACATAATTTTGAAACAAAACCAAGACCCAAAGAATAAGTTTTCTCTATATATATTTATTTAAAAAAATTAACTAACAAGTGGATATCTTAATGAAAATATTCTAATTTTCATAGACATGATCTTGAGTTGAAATCTTGTTAAATACACTCTTGTTAGGATATCTTAATCTGTGTTATAGAATCTCTCAATTTGAATAAGAATTAGTCATTGCCTAAATTGTAAAATAGATCTACCTTGTGCCCCCTACAAAAGAAGTTTTAAGAATGAAATGGGAATGATGAGAGAGGAAAGAAATAGATAAATTAATGGCATATATTCCCTCAACATACCTTATTTAAGGTTTCCTGATATGGTGTGAGTGAGAAAGAGAGAGAGCCCATAAGACATCAAAAGTCTTAACAACTCCAATCTATAAACACAATTTGTGGCCTCTCAAGGAATATCAAACAAAACAAAGAAAGCCAATATAATGGAGGATTTGCAAAATATGCAAAACCAAAAAAGTATGCATTTGGTTCTGTCCACTGATGCAAAGCCAAGGCTGAAATGGACTCCTCAGCTTCACCAAAGATTTCTTGAGGCAATGAATCAGCTTGGAGGGCCACATAGTAAGTACTAACTCAGTAAAATATAAATACTTATTCAATCTTACCCACTTTCAATTTATTTTTTTCTTTTTTCAAATTTTTGACACTAAAGTTCTTAATGAAAATCTCTTAACACTATATATGTATGTGAGCAGAAGCAACACCAAAGAGTCTTGTGAAGGTGATGGAAATTCCAGGGCTTACTTTGTACCACCTCAAGAGCCACTTACAGGCATTTCCTTTTTCTTGCTATCATCATCATCATCATCATATGCTACTTTTCATTAATCTTCAAATCATGAGTTTGATTGTCTGTTTGTGGTGACAGAAATTTAGATTTGGGAAAAGTCAACAGCTAGAAATTACATGCTATGACAATAAACAAGGTGTGATATTTTAGTTTTTCTTAGTGTTTTCTGGTTTGATACGTAACAGCATGATATGATGATTCTCTCAGATGGTATATGCTAAAAATATAGTCTTTATTCTCTAATGTTGTTTCTTGTTGCAGATTGCAGAGAAATCCATGTCAGTGATCATAGCCAGAATCATACTACTGAGTAATAGACAGAAACTGATCATTATGTGGATTTTCTTTCTTATTGTTTTAATGAGTTTGGAAAATAACTGATATTTCTTCAATGGTCAAATTCTGTGTTTGTCAGAAGCAGCTTGCAGATATCCCAGGCTCTCCAAATGCAAATGGAGGCTCAGAGAAAACTCTACGAACAAATAGAGGTATCACCACATATGATCTAAAACTTACACCTATCTGAATTCGTCACACAACAAAATACAGAAAGCACGAACACTTTATTTTGAGGGAGTGTCTCTGTGTCTGGCTTGCGTATGTACAACATGTATATGACACATGTTCCACGTCTCTTTACAAGTTTAAAAATCTAAAATCATTTTTTCACGGATCTGACACTACACGACATGACTAATATGGAATGACACAACTTTAACACGCTAAATTGACTAATTTTTTTTTGAAAGGAGTTTAAAACTTCAAATTGAGAGGAAAGCCAGAAGTCGAAGACTGAACTCACATGTCAAAATTTTTTATCAAAATTTATAGATCTTTAATTGTCTTTTCATTTTCTATCTACTAATTTCAAGAATTTGACAAGATTGTTTTGTGTCTTGCGTTAGTAGTACTTCATAGATAATGATCAATGAAGATTAAAACTTTTCAGGTGCAGAGACATTTGCAGCTTAGAATTGAAGCTCAAGGGAAGTATTTACAATCAGTGCTAAATAAAGCCAAGGAAAAACTTGTTGGATACACTTCTTCTTCTTCATCCACTTGTGGTATGGAACTTTCAAAAACTGAGGCTTCTCAGTTAATCTCAGTAACAAAGAACAATGCATGCCCAAAGAACACAAGTAGGATGAGTTTTGAAGATGGGAAGAAGAAGAAGAAAAAGCAAAGAGGGACTATGTTGTGTTCATTGGAAAGTTCATTGACATCTTCTGAGAGCTCTGAGAAAAAGGAAGAATCTAATGAAGCATTCAGTGGGAGAAAGAGAAGCCATTATGATGGGAAAAGATGCAGCAAAAAGCAGAGAAAGTTTGAATTGTGTGAAATGATTGACTTGAACAGGCAATATGAGAGTGATATTGATTCAGAATTCTGAAAGCCATTGACTTGAATTTGATGTTTAATGAGGTGAAACTACATGAGTTGTATTTATGTTAAAATGTTTACAGAGACATTATCTGAAGAAAATAAAAATCTGTGTTTATTACAACCATCTATTTTTTTTTTAAACATACAAAATGGTCTTGAAAGATACATATTAACAATTCAATTTTTAGAAGTCTGAATTATACTATTTAAATCCCGAAAGTCACAAAATCAATATATCTCAATTTTTTATTCTTATAAGTTAGTTCTTAAGAAATAGGCTTAAGTGGCTAAAAGTGTATTACTCTCGTGACTTTCAAGAATAATGTACAAAATCAACGCCAAACTGCATAGATAGCCCTGAGTTTTAGATCCTGTGCACATAACATTCTTGAGTTTTTAATTTGTTCAAATAGAACCCTTGAGTTTTCAATTACGTGCAAAATAACACCCTTATGTTAAACTTCTATTTAATTAGCTCAAAGTTTCATTTTGGTCCCTCAAGTTTTCAAAAATGTTTTACCATTAGTCCCTCACCCTTTGCTTAATTAATTTTTTTCTTTTTTTAACAGCAAAAATAAATGAAAAATAACGAGGGACTAACAGTGAAATTTACGAAACTTTGAGCTAATTTTTTTTTATGAAATTACTATTATACCTTCGCTCATGTGACACTTAACAGACTAACTAAACAGAAGTTTAACAGAAAGGTGTTATTTGCACGTAATTAAAAACTCAGGGGTTCTATTTGCACAAATTAAAAACTCAGGGGTGTTATGTGCACAAGACCTAAAACTCAGTGGGTGTCTGTGTATTTTGGCCTAAAATTAAATACCTATGTTTACTATATATTTTTTATGAAAAGAAAGAATCTTTAATAATAAGTCCTCAAGATAGGTTATTGTGTGTACTTCGAGCTCGTGGATTAGAAAAAAGTGAAGGAAGGGGAAAGCTCAAATACTCATTTTGGTCTTCAAATTATAAAGCCAGTTTCATTTTGCTCTTAAAATTTTTTATTGTTTCATTTTGATTCTCAAACTTTCATATTTTTTTCATTTTAGCCTCCAAAATGTGATTTTATATTATTTTTGTTATCAATTCTACACTGACGAGTTGAAGTGAATCACTTGTTTCTTGTATTATCATAATAATTGAATGACATGTTTCTTGTATTATCATAATTTGACAAAGAAAGAAAGAAACATTTTTATTCTTATGATTTATTTTTTTCTTCAATTTGTGATCAAAAATGAAAATTTTTATTACTCTCTGTTAATTCTCCTATTAAAATCGATATGAAAGAGAAAGGATCCATACCAACTATCTAAGTTATAAATAACGACAAAAACTTTGACGAAATTACAATATAGACTAAAGTGATATAAATGTGAAAGTTTATGAAAAAAAAAAATGATAATACTATCTACCTAAAGAGTAATGCAGAAATTCTCCATATCACACAATTCTTTTAACTTCCTTAACCTGATGTTATGTACAATTCTCTCTGGAATTCTCTCTAAAGTTTTGGATTGTTTAACTCTCAATGTCACACAATATTATATTGTCTCTCCAATGCCATGTGGCTTCTTTGAGTTTGGAGTGGATATAATGAGCAACAATAAGATTCAAATTTAAATAAGTCAAGATACTTTTATAACATCGTAATCATCTAATGTTTCTTATGTTTTTAAATTTACATTAAAAAATAAGATATATAGTAAAAAGAATTGCGTAACCAACCATGAATTAGAAAAAACTAGAATTCTAAAGAAGAAATCTTTAATTGTTCAACCGTTGTTTCTAGATATTCAAAACATACCAGCTTGTGTGACTCCTTCAACAGTTTTTTGTGATAGTTAAACTCTTATTAATTAATTAGTAGCTAAACCAGTTGTCGAGATATTTTTAAATTGAGCACTCAAAAACTATGTTTGAATTTTGATAGTACAGATATTTTTAAATTTATTTTTATATAATTATATATTAATATATTTAACTCAATCTAAAGTTTAGATTTTTCTTCATTTCTTGAGAAAAAAATAGACCAACTTGCAAATTCATTAATCGAAACCCATTTTACCTAATCTGATTTGATTAATTCGAGTTACATTATTATATGATTAAAATCTCAAATTGGTCTCAAATATATGGATAGATTTTAAATTGATCTTAAATGTTTCATCAAATTCAGATTAGTCCCACACATTTAATCGATAATATATCAAATTTGTCTTAAACTAATTATATATATATATATATATCTTGTCTCAAGTTCAAATGCGACAACAAACAAGATCAAATCAGATCTCAAAAATAAGTCATTCGTTTCACAGTCAAACAAACGAAGTTCATCCCTATGGAATACTTGAGTCATTCAATATCCCGCGAGGTTAACTCCAAAAACTGGACCCCTTTTTCTTTTACAAATAATAGCAACAACAACAACATTGCTTTCTCTCATCTTCTGTTTGCTGATGACATCTTACTCTTTGCTAAAGCTACCACTAAAAACATTTCTACTATCAATTCTTGCCTTAATAATTTCTCTACAGTCTCTCATCTTAACTTTAACCTGGATAAGTCTAAAATCCGGTCCCTGATTTATGCACTCGCTGACAGATAGATCCCTGAATTTTACCCATTGTACTAGTCGGTCCCCGAATTTTGCAAACGCCTAACTAATTGGTCCCTCCGTCATATTGGCGTTACAAAAATGCTGACGTGGCCATAACGGACGCTGGTGTGTCCCGTTATGTGCTGACGTGTCCCGTTATCGCCACGTCAGATCCCGTTATGTTGAAAAAAAAAATTGTGCCACATAGATAAATAGAGACACATCAGCATTGTTGTATTGTATTTTCCGGTCCCTGTGTTTTGGCCAGTGTACTTTGCGGTCCCTTATTTGATCCAACCACTTATTCTCAATTCCCCCTCTTTTTCCTCATCTTCATTCATTTTAGTCCCAAATCCTCAAAATAAAATTGTAAAGTGCCCCAAAACTCTTCCAAATATTTCAATTTAGTCCTTAAAAAATATTTAAAACCCTAAACCCTAAACTCTAAAACCCTAAAACCTTAAAACTACTCTCTTGCAATTAGGTCCCAAAATTAATATCCAACTCATTTTCACTTGACACCTCCTTAAAACTACTCTCTTGCAATTTGGTCCCAAAACCCCTAAATCCCCTAAAACTCTTTTTTAATCCTCTTCTTCATCTTTTTCATC